>CM048820.1:23334815-23641567 GCA_026586065.1 Dioscorea zingiberensis
GAGAGATCGAGGAGGATAGGCTCCTGCATGATAAAGAATCGGACTCGGGCCGAGTCCTGGGCCTCCTGAGAGAAGGTGTACAATCACAACAATAAGGAGTAATCGTGTAACTACAGTGATGACTTAGCCACGACTAGAGTGATCAGCTTCCTCGGAGCACTCAGAGAACCGCCTTCCTCTTCTCCTAAGTGGGAGCCCCTCATTCTCTTCCCCTGTAAGTTAGTCGTGATGAGTTCAACCTAGCATGTACTGCTTAGACTCCGAGAACCCTTAAGTTGGTGTGGGAAGTGCGGAAGTTTAAAGCTGTGGTTATTTAGCTTGATAAGTATTACCTCCACCGAAGTTCTGTAGAGAGAGAGATGTTAAGAAACAAATCAAAGTGAGATAAGAATGTATATTCCCCATCATTTCCTCCTTGTTAGGCTCCTACCATTTACCTACAGCTTAAAATGAACTAAATATCAACAATGGGAAGATAAAACTGCGTTTATTATTAAAAAGACATGGCCATTATATGTGGAGTTATAAACCCTGTAAGACCTTTTTTAATTATCTCTTACCATAATGGTATAGTCCTAAGAGAGTGAGGCTTCACAAATTCTCCTCGACTTTTGAATAAATAAGGATACTTCATTTAATAGAAATGGATATCCAAGTGGTAATTTCCATTATAAGGTATATCCCGACAATTGGTAACATATATATATACAATATATATATATAGATAATATCACAAGCCCATTATGGGAGCTTAATGGGCATAAATGCAAATATGGAATATTGAGATTGGTATTTGTCTCGGTAGAGATATTGGGACAGAGGAGCTGAGTAGTTGATGCAACATTTCTCTTAATTCTATAGCTACCTGCCCGAGGTAGGCTGTTCTCATACGGTGTTGTGAGTATCTCTACTCATAGCCCTTTTGTTGATCTTTTGCTTATTTGCTAGATGGATGTTGGAAATTTATCCTTGCTTTATGTGCTATTCTTGGAGATTTGTGCATGGTTGTTATATTTCTGTTCAAGATGTTGGATCTTCTTGGAGCCTCTTTATTTGTTGTATATCTCTATTGTATGCATCCTCACTCTGTACGACAAGATGATACTCTATTTTGGGCCCCTATACCCGGAGGGCTACCATTCCTCTGAATTCTATTTCTGAAGTCCCAAATTCGCCATGGCGGCTCATACCCCTGGGACTACTATGGCCCTCCAGGGCTTATATACCTGGCGGCCATGTGCACATGTATAGTTAGGTAGCGCTTACTTTCCAAATTTTAGGGTCAGATATAGGTATGGGATTGTTTAACTCCGGCGACAACCGTGCTAAGCATCATACCACGTTATCAATATGCCTATTTAGATGCAATGACTTGCTGTGACTCCACTTTACTATTAATATTCTACTTGTTGATATTTATTTACTTGATTAATTGATTATAGCTCCCGCCACATTATTATCCCCTATAATGTGGACCCTCTAATCGGCTTCTCCTTCTTTGGCTCATGTAAATTTGTTGCTGGACCTTTTTTAGAGGACTCAGGCGGGTTTAGGACCGTGCACCTCTTTTTTTATTTGTATGAGAGTGAGTGATTGGACATGTATTATGATTTTAGTGTTGTTGACACTAGGGTGACTATTTGGATTCCTATAAGTTCTGAGTTGTATAAACTCCTTTGTTATCTTATTATGATTCATTATCATTATTCCTTTGTTACTTTGATTTATACCTTTAAAACTTGAGGCCTTGCATCTAGGTGGGGACTCATCATCGCTTAGGTGTCACTTTGGCCTGCATCACAGACGCGATGCCCGGACCTCGTCGAGCGTGATAGGGTTTGTTAGTGCTGAAAGCCATCAGATCACATAATTGCAGAGTTGCTTTGACGTGCATGTAAGAGATCCTAAGAAGCTAGATCTCGGGCATAGATAATAGGGGTGTGACTTATCGTCGAGAAATCTGCTGGTGATTTCACACACACTTGCACCGGATTAGGGTAATACCTAACAGTGGAAACCACCTAAAACTAAATAATAATAAATGCGATTCAGTAATGACAAAGCTGGCCATGTATGGGACTAGGGTTTAGTCACGCATGAGAGATAGGGGTCAAACTAATTTTAGGGTTCTCTCTAATGGGTCCAAGAATATATCAATTAGATATAGTGCAGATAGGAATTGGAAGTCGAAGCAAGGAATTCTTAGGGGGATAGAGATCTAGGGTGCCATGTCCTCTTAATTAATAAAACCCTAGGGAATTTTCTAGACCGCTTACTTTTAGCTTTAGTTCTTCTTAGATTTCTTAGTTAGGATCACAAAACACCAAAAACAAAATATTTTAGGCTAGATAATAGTAAAGGTAATAAATTAAAGTACTAGCTCATCGTTGTTCCCTCTAGTGGATTCACTACCCTACCCTGCAGGTACTTTTACTACTGAAAGCAAACCTCAGAGTACTTGCAAAAGAGAGCATAGCATATCAAAGAGCACTTTTTCTATTATAATCGCAGTTACGTTAGATATTTATCAATTAAATAAATTGTACCTCCTAATAATAGGGATGTCTTGGGTGCTATCGGCATGCATCTTCACATTCACATCCAACATCCTTGCAAGTGGGACAACCTAAAGAAATATTGGAATAGGAAACCCAAATCATTTCTCAAAATGTTTTGGTGGCATGTACATTTGATTTGAAGGTTTACCATGGCGTGCTTACCGCATTGGGAGTGGGATTAAGCACATTATGACTCCACTCAAGGCAAGGAGCCACTTGCAACAAAAACACCACCGCAAATTACATAAACATGGACCACAGGCGCTTTTTAAGATTCTTTTTGGAAATCATTCTCCATATATAAAACATAAAAAAAATTCATTGAAACTAGAATTTATTTACTAGACCTCGTTGTCGTAGCTTCCCTTTGAAGTTCCTCGCCGAAGTTTCATCAATTTCAATCTACTACGTTATTTAGTGGATTGAATTAAGAAGGGAAAATAAGGGTTAAAAGGATTAAAACCCTTATTAGGGTTAATGAAGGGTCAGAAGGACCTTAATGTAATTTCAAAAATATTGAGGACCTAAGATGAATTGACCTCTCTCTCAAAGAAAGGACTTATTTGTAAATTAATAAGGATTAAGGGCTCCGGGAAATTGTCCTGCAGAAAACCCTTATTGAGGTAATGGATGGTTGTGATTAGAGGATTGATGGAGTGGAGTCGATCTTGAAGCAAAAGAAGAGCATCGGAAGCCATGTGGTAGCGTTGAGATACGCCACCTGTGATCGCGATGATCGCGTAGGGATTCAGTAGATGATCCGTGGGGCCACGTGGAGGATTACTGGGTGTGCCCATCCGAGAGTCCTAGATGCAAGGCATATACTCTGATTGGATCGGACCCGTTGAGATAGATTCGATCTCATCAAGTTGATTACGGGGCGCATGCATTCTACCTCGCCTCGAAGTTCACCGGAGAAGAAGGAGGAACCGATCCGGACGATGGGACTCCCCAGAGAAGGTGGTAGACATGCCACCTTCCCCGAGTGGAGTTCGACGGAGTCGGTGGACGGTGTGTCCTTGAGGAGTCAGGAGGTTGCACTCTCGTAAGCTCACCAAAGCGTGGTGACCTAGAGAGAGAGAGAGAGAGAGAGGGGGAGCGAAAGAAGAAGAAAGGGAAATAAATAAATAATAATAATAATAATAATAATAAATAATACTGATATCATTATTAACGTGAATAAATAATTAAGCTAATTATTTAACTAAATCAATTAATCACAGGTTAGTGGTTAATGAATTAGTGTGACAAAATGCAAAACTTAATTAGTTAATATTAAGTATAGGTAAATTAATCATTTAATTAATTAGTTGGTTTGATTGAAAATTCATTGGGTTTAATCAAGTAAGATGTTGGGTCAGGTGTTTGGCTCACGGTACTAGGTGAATAGATTGAGCCCAAGGGTTGGGTTTAATGAAATCCTAGGAGTTGGGCATTAGGATCCAAAAATTTATTTGGTTGAGTCTCGATTATTCGGTCAAATCGATTGATTTAAACATAATTCATAAATTGATTAGACTATGTGACTAAGATTAGTCCAATTGACTAGATCCAAATTTGATTGATTTGAGTAATTTGGACCAAGGATTTGGATAAAGACCCAAGTAAGGTAAATTGGGTTTGGTCCATTATTTGGGCTAAGTTATTGGGGCCTAAATTGGAATTTAAGTAAAAGATGGGTCCAATAGGGTTTGGGCTCAATGGGTTAGACAAAGGGAATGGGTCGTAGATTTGGATCCAATCTAAAATAATCAATTAAGCAATTTGATTAAGATGTGATTAGATTAATTAAGTAAGAAGACTAAGATTAGTCAAATAATCAATTGATCTAACCCAAATCTAGGAATGTAGGTTTGATTAACTTTATTAAATTGGACCAAGGGCTTGGACCAATTTAAGATAATCAAATTTGATTAAGTTAATTTAACTAGATGACTAGGATTAGTCTATTGGATAATTGATTTAATCAACTTGATTAAGTTGAACCTTGGAGTTAGATCAAATAATATAAATGGGTTAGGTTAACCCATTAATCGCATTAATTAGTTAAAATTAATCAAATGAACTCGTTAAGTTGGATCTTGGGTTTGGGTTAAGTGGTGTAAGTGGATTAATCAAGTTAAGTGGGTTAAGTTTAACCCATTAATTGAGCTAAATGGTTAATTAATCAAATAAGTTTGATTAAGTTAACTTAGTTTGAAAATTGGATAATAGGCTAACCAAATGAAATTGCTTAACTAGATGTGGCCAAGTTGGATTGAGTCCAATTTAGTTGGGCTAAGAAGTTAAGCGGGTTAACCAAGTAAAATGGGTTTTGCTTAGTCCATTTAGTGAACTACTTGGTTAATTAATCAAGTGTGGTTTAACTAAGCTGGCTCAAGATTGATGATTGGATCAAATTGGTCAAACTCAAATAATTTATTTTCTATCCATGGTGTTTTTACAAGAGAGATGGAATATGAAAGGTTGGAATTATTTGGGTGTTGTCTTGGGGTTTATAAGGGAGGTTTAGAATGGGAAGGGTGCCATGGGGTTATAAAGTTGAAATTAAGGTTGGAATTATTTGGGTGCTGTCTTTGGGGTTTATGAGGGAGGTTTAGAATGTGAAGAGTTGTAGAGGTTACACTTGTGAGGCCTATATAAGGCATGTAATCTTGAAGCTTGGCATAGAACAATAGCAAGTTTGAGAAAGTTTATGGGCCATTGGGAATCAAGAAGAGAGGTGAGAGGAAGGAGGAAGAGAGAAAAACTTGAGAGACTAGGAGTTTTTGTTCAAAGGTGTGTTGAGCATGCTTAATGTCCATTGTCATTCCGATCTTTTTCACCGTTGGATCGTGCTGATTTTTGGTTAGATTGTTCTTGACTTTTTATTCTACATTTTGAACGGTGAAGATTGTTTTTGGTGGTCGGGAGAGTAAGGTTCTGGGGTGTGAAACAGAACCTATCACTGCTGGTTTCCTTTTACCACTAGTTTCATCATCCGTTTCAATCGGATAATCATTCCTAGTCCGATCGAGCTGATTTTTGGGGAGAACAGTTAAGAATTGTCTCTGCTCCAATCTGAACAGTGGAGATCTGGTTTGGACGGTCAGTTTGTCTTCAGTGTCATGCTGACATCTATACCGGGTGAGTTTCTTTAAATTCCCGTGATCTCGGTTGTGTGTGGTGATAAATATGAGGATTCATATATGCATGGATGCATGGGTTATAAGGATAGATGGAGACTAAAATGGAGTCAATAGTTGGTCCAAGGGTTGGAGTTTGACCTCCATGGGTGGTTTCATGAATTGAATTTATATACATGATCATGAGAAGTGTAAAACCAATCTATCCCTATCTTTGAAGTTTCATGAAAGCATGGACATGAGTAACTTGAGGTTGCTGGTTTATGGGGATGATTTAAGGATTAGCATAGAGTAACTTGAGGTTGCTTGATGATTCTTGATTTGCTCATTTTTGACTTATCATATATCATCTGTGCTGGTTCGATTTTCATTGAGATTATAGCAGGGTACTTATCGGGCTTTCCTTTCAAAGCCTTTTCATGCACTTGCTTCCTTTCTTTTCGCTTCAGTCCCGAGGGGTAGTGACTCCGGTCTCGAGCCGTGCTACGGATTGGGTTGACTAGTTGAGGTTCGAGGACCTCATTCTTCTTATGAGAAAGATGTTTATATAGTAGGACCCTTATAGGGCTCTTGACCACATGTAGAGGCATGTAGACCCTTATTGATTTTATTTTCATTGGACCTCGATTTATCCAATTATTAAATTTGAGTTATTTGTTATCTGCTATGATTTCATTAGGCCTTGTATCCGAGTAGGGCTTGTCTCTACTTGAATACGGCCGATTTGTTCACGCGCTCGAGGTCCCGGGATTCGGGTCGAGGCGTGACACGTGTATATAGAAAAACTATAGCATGATCTAGGCCCTCAGACCACATCTATGTGATGCCATCATTCATCAATTATGAAGCAATTTCTCAAACTCTAAATTTCCAGAGGGGATCATATTTCAACATTATGAAGCAAAAGAAAAGGCTACAACAAGATTCTACCCGTGGCAAGAAGAAAATTTTAACTCATTTAGAAACAAAATTTTGAGGGTTGGAAAAAATCATATGATGATTGTGATACCAGTCACTTTGAGATATTTATAATTTTGTCAATTATACATGACATAAGTAATGATGACACAAAATAAGGAGAAAGTCATGTTTATTACAACCATTTGCAATAAGGCTAAACCGATGTAGTCAATGTTTGGTGGTGATTTTCCTCCTTTCTTATAGATAACAAGAATTTTGGAGTTTTCCCAAATTTTTTTTTTTTTTTGGTTAAAGTGGATAAACCACATTCATTTATTGAGAATATTCAAAAACAGAGAGAGATAGATTGGTACAAAGTCGGCCCTATGGCCCCTCGGTGAACAATCTTCGCGAACTATCCCTGAGTGATTTGCCCTATCAACTCGTCTTCAAAATCATCCCTGTTCCTCGGTGCTTGAGTTTTCCCTAAATTTAACTTATAAATTTCCTGCCATATCCAAGGATCTTTTGTTGGTTATTGCAAGTCATTTATCAGTATAAGGGTAGAATAATTGCCATAGTCTGTATAACCATTTTGGTATGAAACCCTTTCAATTTACAAGTATCTCGATTTAGAGTAATCTCTTCCAATAACTGGAATCAGGGAGAGAGACTCAATATAATAACTGCAACAATGATTTCCCATGGCAAACATGCAAGAGCTAGACATTTGTAAGATGGGAAATCCTGTTTACTTATAAAAATAATTTATTTTCTAATAAAAAGCATGGAGCTGGGATAGTGGACATAAGCTGTTTTGGGTGAAAATAGCTAGGATGGAGTTGAACAAACTTGAAGGGACTAAAACAAACCATTGATCTGAACAGATTTCTTGGAAACATAACAACAAAAAGCATAAGAGTACTGCTTGTATGAGATGTCTTTATGCTGATGATCACATAAAGACCATCGTGCTGACTATCATTTCTCATGCGGACAAGATTATAAATTAAATAAGGCTTAATTAAGCTAAATCTAGAAACATCAACCGAGAACTAATAATACGCTCAAACAACTCCAAGTAAAGAGAAACCGCTGTAAGACAATGAAAACTAACAAAGCTGCAACTTCTTTATTGTGGCACCCTAATCTATCTCTCCCTCTTTCAACGCATCCAAACAATGCAAAATTGAATTATATAATGCAAGTCGCCAATGTACACAAAAGTTGGAGTGTGCCACATATTATGAGTGGTGAGAACAAATAATATAGTTGATTTTACACAAGCTATTATTCATAAAATGAGCAATAGAAAAGGAAACGAATCATAGGGCAAGATTTATAATTTTACACAAATTTTGCAAAATCATTCCTCGAGAGGTACTCTTTCCTTTTGTTCCTTTTCCTCTCTCGCCTCTTGAAACGGATCTGCAATATACAAGCCAATGTAAACAATAGGAGAGACTATGACAATGATGCATGTCGATCAATATGTACAATTTCATACGCAATATAGTAAAGCAAATGGTGATGTTCCTCAACATTTGGCATAAGTTCTCAGCATCTACAAGCAAAATCACAAAAATCGCTACTCTTTGCAAAATGGTTATGCCATAATCCTTTTCGTGACGACGCCTTCAAAAAGTGAGAAGGCATGTTTGGCAATAAGTACGGCTTAATGCTTGAAGCAGATACACGATCTCGACCTTGCCGCCACATCCATATCACCACGAGCTCCTCTCCTCGACCTCGCGACGTCGCCACATTAAAATCTGCTTGTAGTCATAACCCTTGCTACCTGACCTAACGCGGAACTTCCTAAGCTTCCACCCGAAAGCTAAAGGATGGTTGGACCTCGTATGGTGTGTGAAGGAGAGGCAAATGATATGAGCTAAATCTAAACATACACGAGCTCCAAGGCATCTGAGTAAGCCAAATAAGCAACATAGATCCCAAAAACAACATCATTAGCTTGGTCATGGCGGTGACAAACCTGGTCAGGAGAAAGGACAGTGGTATAGAAAAGGATAACCCTCATCGTGGTGTGATGGGGGTTAGGATTGCCGGCGACTAACCCCGAGAACTAGAGACAAAATAAAAAACAGAAAGGTTGGAGAAAAAGAAAAGAGAACTCTCTCCACCTCTCTCACAAGCAAGACCCCTCACTCAATCTCATGGGCGTTGGAGCCACCCCGGGCATGAGGCTCGTCCCTCTTGTTATCTTCCTCTCTTAGCAAGTTTTCAACTGCCCTGAGAGCACCGGGTCGAGCAAAATGCAGCACTCGCTTGAAGAAGACTTCCACCGAAAGCAATCACATCGTAATAATCGGGTGTTTCCTCCTTGTACATCATCATCCACCTAAGAAAACATATCACAAATAAATTTGATCATAATTTGTGTTGATCTTTATAGAATACTCGCTTATTGCATCAATATTTTTCAAGGAGAAAAAAAATAACCATCTCAAAGTGAAATATTTTGATCAATGTCTTCCTTACTTACCTTTCTTTTTTGTACTAACATGTACCCCGACCGTAGCCAAAATGTACATTGTACCAAGGTTTTGCTAAAACATCATATAAATATTAAATGAATATGATTTATTTATTTAAAGAAAAAAATATATATACGGGTAGCATCAAACATTAGTCTAGTTATTTGTTGAAAGAGTGCGGTTGAGAGTACACACGAAAGAATCAAATCTTTAGAGTACATCCGGGACCTTTTCTCTTCAAAATAAATAAGCACCTTCACATTACTTGGGTTGTTTTAGAAAAAGAAATATTTATATTAATATTATAATATGTCTAAGACTCTTACCAAAGGTCTGCAAATGTTTCCTAAAGAAATATTAATAATTTTTTTTTAAAAAAAAAGCAAAGTGAAGAAAGAAATACATAATTTTTTATTTCATTATAGGAAAATATTATCTATAGAATGTGTTTAATAAAAAAAAAAGTGTGAGCATGAGATCAGAATACATTAGAAGGCCTAAGAGTTAAAAAGAAAGAAGTTTTGAGAAGAGGATGTCTATGTTATGGTTAGACAATAAAAAAGCAACTGGATCTTTAAAATAATATAGTAAAGTGGTCATTCATTCCCAAAAAAATCCAAAAAAAAAAAAAATGGTCATTCATCATTTATTATAATTTAAAATATAAAAAAAATAGGAAAATTCTGAAAAATGAGCTCCATTTTTCTCATTTGTTAGATTTTTAAAACATCCTAATTACATATAATTGATTAAACTTTAGCTTATAGATTACTGATGCCCAAGATAAAACTCCCCAAGTTTATATATGTTAGCTCCAAAATTGGATCAAGCCCCAATTTCGAGTAAACACTTTAAATTTGTATTTGAGAGGGAAGAACAAGAATCAGAAGATCAAAAAGAAAACTGTGGATCAAAAGTAGAGCACACAAGAATATACTGGAAAAACCCCAAAATGAAGGGGAAAAACCACGATCCTCTTCTCCTCGAGGATGAATCCACTAAACTTCTTCCAAAGATATGTACCTCAAAGCTCCAAGATTGAACTCTAGAATGAGAGAAATGGAGATGGAGAAATTGGAGGAAGAGAGAGGGAGCTTCACGCCAGAGAGGCAGGCTTCACTGGATCTCAAATTTCTTCCCCGCTGAATTGGAGGAATGAGGTATTTATAGGGCTCGAAGTTCGAGGTGTTGCTTGGAGAGTAAGCTTTCTAATTCAAGCACATGGGTGCCAACTCAAAGATGCCAAATAATCCAACTCAAAGATGTTTCTAGAAGCTTCTAGTAATCCGTGGATGGCTCTTCAACCGCTTAACTGCTTTCCCATCTCGTCCAACTGCCTCTCAGAATCGACCGGCCTCCGGAAGGTCTCGAATCGCCACAAGACCCGGTGAACCGGCCGAAGAGGGAGTCGAAGGTGGCACGCCTTCATGCAATTCTAACTCCTTCCATGAGGACCCTAATTCATCATAATTTCCGGCGCTGTATGGTTTTCGACACCATGTAGGAAGTGGAGTCTCAGCCTTCACAAGCGATCGCCACGCGACATGCACACACACTGGATACTGGCGCCCACGGTCCTCGTTTATAACCTCCCTATCAATATATATATTAAAAGGTATCAGCGACACACATTGCAGCATGTGGGCATGGAGATTCGTGCATGTAGGCTTTGATGTTTGAAGCTCACGTTTGAAAACCGGGCCATGAAGAGGTGAAGACGCATACATCACCATCAAGTTGTTGCACCGACTCAAATAATAGAAGCTCCAACCGTGTACATGAAGATTCCATGTCCGATCACAAATCACCCGCACGTGTGTGGGATCAGTTGGACATCGATGCTGACACGAACTTTTTCACTCTCCCCACGTGTGCTCGTGCATGTCGGGACTCTGAATCTGGTCCAATTCATCAGCCCTTCTTGTAGGCCCATCCATCCCGTCAACCAAATCAATCAATCCGTTTAGGGGTTCAGTCGTGCCGCCGTGATTTCAGGGTTTTCATCATGGCATTATGATTAAATACATCACAACAATACGACACTTTATTGTAATATATTAATTATATTATTTATAAAAATTAATTTTCTTTTACCTTCCAATTTCTCTTCAATGTATACGTAAATAATCAGAACTGGTTTTAAAGTGCTTAAATTATAATATGATAGGAGGAAAAGTAGTAAGACACGTGGACCCATCAAAGTCATCCATGTGTCCACACCAGAGGAACTAGATCCAGGTCAACCAGTTCCATTTATGGTAATAACCTCCCACACCCTATTCGGTTGAGAATCTCAAATACACAAAGATTCCTGGGATATGCAACAACGACATCGCCGATCGGACCAAGCCGATGTGCTATAAGCCTGTAACAAACCACTAGTGTAATGCCCATTTATCAGCCCGGAAGTTCTCATTGCCTCATCTGCTTGAAGCACATTTCCAACTCATCGGAACAATACCAATTATCAGAAATAACTTTCTAGAATGAGCTTAGCAGTTGACAGACTGGCCTTCTAGAAGACTTACAGTTGTTTACAGCTCGGATCTAGCTAGATGATTAGTTGGAATCTAGTCAATGCTTAGCTAGCAAAAGCACGTACAAATAATTTAAGACACATATCAAAAAATCGCTTCTTCCCCAAACTACCAAGCCTATAAATGGCTTACGCTTCACTCATTTGGGTATAAAAATTTCAAACAAATAAGCTCGGCTCTCTCGAAACCAATTTCTCCTGCTTTCTCCTCCACTTGTAAAAATGTTATTCGATACTTTGATTCTAGTAGATTTGATTCTTTCATCCGCGTGGTTTTTCCCTATCAAGGGTTTTCCACGCTAAATCTTTGTCTTCGCTCTCTTGATTGATTGATTTTCTTTTCATTTTCTCAATTTCTAAGTCCTAGAAATCAAACAAATTTAACCGCTGATTTGGGATTAGGTTTGATCTCAAAGCAAATCCAATTCCACTATCAACATAATAAAATATTCAAAACTAATTGTGTGCTACATTTTCAACAATTAAATTCAAAATCTTTCACGCACCAACGGTCATAATGGCCTATTAAGACGGGTTTCCTTATTAAGAGGCTGACTCTATTCTTGTGGACAAGTCTTGATCGTTGAGCCCCTTCTCTTGCAAGGTGTAGGCACAATTGCGCTGAATCGCTGCTTTTGCACTACGCTGCTCATCCTCGACTTGTTTTGTATACGCTTGTCGCCTTTGTCAATATATATATATATATATATATATATATATATATATATATATATATATATATATATATTACATGAGAGTGGATATAAATATAATTTATATAATTCAGAAAATTTATAGGAGACCGAAATATCCATAACAACTTTGTAACTGAATAATGGTAAAAAGAGCTTCTAGAACGAACAGGAGGGGCTTTGGGCAAACTCCTTCAAAAGGCATCACCTGAACTGCCACTAAGCTAAGGCTTACTTGGCACGCAAAGAATGCCCTGTTTGGTGCCCAAGTCATCTCCATCAGTCTAACCACCTCTCGGAAGGTATAAAAGGAGTGAAAGGGAAAAAAACAAAAATAAAAAAAACGGGTCCTTCTCCTCATATTTGAATTACCCCATAAGCTCTAGCTTTCTAAGAGATCTCTCTCTTTCTCACACCTAATTCACTCTTCTTCTTTCACTCTTTGACTCCAATTCTATTCTTCTTCTATTTGATCTCTCACCTCTTCTCTTCGATCTCGCTTTTATCGACTTAATCGCTGGAGAGTCTTAAAATAGACTCCAAACTTCCATTGAAAATCATCTTCACTACCGGACTTGGACAAAGCAACAGGAGTTCTCCTCACCAAGCCATCACTAGTTGATCAACTTTCTCGCTTCCAACTGAAGAGAAAAATCATCTCCATCAAATTTCATTGATTAATGCCGATCCTGAAAATGAGTTGATTCCACGCATCCACATATATGTAAAAAAAATTTATATGGATTTACAGGCAAAATATATGATTAATAAAAACCTAATGTGGAGATGCAAATTCAAAATAATTTAAGTTATTGATATTAAAAGCTAACAAAACACAGATGTCTTGTTAGTTACTGAATATAATAGTATAAAATTTTAAACAAATAGATTTATGGGTTGAAGAGGTCCACGTGGCACAACGCTAATATTTTTTTAATTTCCTAAACTACTCCTCAATCATCCGAAGATTTTAGTTTGGTGGGTGGAGGATTTTAGCGTAATTTCAAAAGGACTAAAGCAGTGTGAAAGAAGGCGTGGTTGCGGCGCTGAACGGTCAAACATAGTGCACGTGTGAAAATGACGAGACGTGGGACACGTGCGATCCCGACATTCGGTGCAATTTAATTAAAAAACTTTATTTTTTTAAAAAAAATTATAACTCCAATTCAAACTCTCTCAAAGACACGATGGTAGTTGGAGAAAATATAAATATTGTTGGAATATTTAATAAGAATTTCTTGTCCTTTTACATTCTCAACTGCTTGAAAAAACAAAACAAATTTAAAAAATGACTCTTATTTTCCAAACCAGTAAAAAGGTGCATTATGAATGGATGAAATTATTTCAATCTATATAGATAATGAGATGGAAAATAAAATAGCAGTATAATTAGTTAATTACAGTTTATTTTTATATTTTTATGTCTTATAATAAAAAAGAATAAAATTAAATGCATGACGTATGCTAATTTGCTTGTAAACAAAGAGAAAATCAATCATATTACTTAAATTAAGAGATCAAAGACAAGTGTGGCTCCACCAACAAGGACTTGTTGCCATTGCTCTTAATAGTTTATTAAACTTCATTAAATGTGAATTAGCAACTCTAATTATCAAAACAAAAAAGACAACAGTAATGACACCAAACCCTTACCTTACTACCGGATCCTTGGTTGAAACCCGTTAAGCCAAAAAGGTATTTGGTGTTGGTGTGTGTTCATATATGTGTATAAAACGACTCAGGGTTTGGAGTAGAAAGAGGTGGAGAATATTGGAGATGGATAAAGAGAAGGGTGAAGAGAAGATCAGGAGTTCAAAGTTCAGTAGGATCTGTGTCTTTTGTGGGAGTTCTTCTGGGAGGAAAGCTAGTTATCAAGATGCAGCTGTGGAGCTTGGCAAGGAACTGGTAATTCAGTATAGAATAGATGTATGATGTTTACGTTTGTTGACTTAATAATATTATGTTTAGGGAGTTTGATCAAACTAATTAAGTTGATGTTCTTGATATGAATATCATCGATCATCTGAGAAGCTCTGATCATCTTGTTTGGTTTTGGTTGGGGCCGCGGTAGTCTTGGTATTAGGGTTTAGTAGATGAATATATGGAGATCTGAGTGCTTTAATTAGATCGCTTCTTCGTTCGGCTAGTTTTGATGTTTTTGGACATGATATTTGGTTAAAGTTTGATCAAAGATCATCATTTTGTTGTTAGTATCATCTTAATTATAAGTAGTTCTTTTTCTTGTTGTTTCTGGATTAGGTTTTGGTATATATTAGGGTTAAGTAGGTGGGTGGAGAGTAGTGTAATTTAGATGTCTTCCTCTTCTACTTCTTCTTCTTTGTTTTGATGTTTTTGGACTTAAAATATATTTGGTTTGCAGTTTGATAGAAGACATCGATCCTCTTTTCGATAATACCATCATCTAATTAATTAATTAAACACTTCTTCCCTTTTTCTATCAGTTTATCGGTATTAATTAGGATAGTGTTTTAGATCTCTTCTTGATCTAGAGAATGTGATTATAATTAAACTTTTTCTCTTTTCTTTTCCAAAGAAAAGAAAAAATAAAATGGTCTGATGAATCATGTGCATGCTCTCCACTAAGACACTAATACCTTTCTTAAATCTTTCCACACTTGCTTATATATAACTTCTTGTTTCTAAGGTTTGAAAAACATTATATGTGAATAGTATATATAATAATATATTTATATATGTTTAGTTTCTTGTTAGAAACTAAGGTTGATAGAGTTTGAATGGTTTTGGTTTCGTCGATGAGAGTTGCAGGTGGAGAGAGGGGTTGATTTGGTGTATGGAGGTGGAAGCATTGGACTAATGGGTCTTGTCTCTCAAGCTGTACATCATGGTGGTCGCCATGTCCTAGGGTTTGCCTCTCTCTCTCTCTCTCTCAATTAATTCCTCATCTTTTTGTTTGTGTGTGTGTGTGTGTGTGTCTACTAGCTAGAACAATCAATTCCTTATCTCTCTCTATATTCTCTAGAACAATGAATTCCTTCTCTCTCTATACTCTAGAACAATAAATTCCTCATCACTTTCTCTTTCTCTCTCTCTCTATACGTCAGAACAATGACCTTATCTTTCTCTCTATGTGTGTGTAGACTACGTCAATGAATTCCTTATCTCTCTCTCTCTCTCTCTCTCTCTCTCACACACACACACACACACACACACACACACACACACACACACACACACACACACACACACGTACTAGTTTTGTATTAAGTATCAAACCTCACATGTTAGTTTTATGAAAGACAAAGGGGGTTGCTCTAAAGGTAAGTTTAAATAAGTGCAAGTAGTCCATGCAGGATCCTCACAAAGAATATATACTAGACTAAACTATGAAAAAAAAAAGCATGCAAGATAGTGTTTGAATCTCATCTTTTAGACCATTCTGACTTTTCTTTTAATTTTTTATTTTATTTTATTTTTTGCTGCTTTTCAGAGTTATTCCTAAATCTCTGATGCCTAAAGAGGTGAGAGCTTGAATTCATGGAGTTGTTTCATTTAATTCAATGCTTAATTAATTATAATTAAGGCTAATTAGAGAATGATTTATGATGATCTTCAGTTAACTGGGGAGACAGTGGGAGAAATTAGAGCAGTATCAGACATGCATGAGAGGAAGGCTGTGATGGCCAGCCAAGCCGATGCTTTCATTGCTCTTCCTGGTATATAATATATATATATATATACATGATATCATTATATATTAAAAAGTTATGTTTTAAGATAGCACATGTACACTTAGTTTTTGTGTATAAACCCTCCCACCTCTTTTTTGTTCTTTTTGGGTTAATAAGATAGCCAAAAAGATATTTATGTCCTTGGTTTCTATAAGTTTTAATAATTAGATGAAGTAAAATTATAATATGTTAATTAAAAGGTATAATCCTCAAAATACCCATCCTGTTTTATAGGGTGGCTCTTTTAGTCCTTCTAATATAATTTGAGTTTTTTATCTCCTCTATTTGATTGGTTTATTTAAATCCTTCCCAAATAGGAGTTAAATTTCCCATTAACTTATGTTGATTTGGCTTTTTATAATATTAAAAAATTATTTATAAAATAATAATAATAATAAAATGAGTACCGGGTTCGGATCCGGATGATGATAACGGTAATAAAATGAGGGTTTGGATCCGTTATCATCATCCGAATCCGAACCAGGTAGTCATTTTATTATTTTTTATTTTTTAAAAATAATATTTTAATATTATAAAAAGCCATGTCAGTATAAGTCAAAAGAAAATTTAACTTCCATTTGACAAAAGGACTAAATGGACCGAACTCGAAGAATAAAGGGAAATAAAATGCTGAAATTATATTGTATGACTAAAAGCCACGTAGCTTAAAATAAAGAGACTATTTTGAGGATTATACCTAATTAAAAATATAAATTTTTTTAGGTTTAGGTGGTAATGCATTAAAGGGTATAGATGACATTTCACATATTTCCATCCATTATACTTATTAAAAGAAATATGCATGAAAGAGTGAAACCTTACATGGCATATGTGATATTGATATATATATATATATATATATATAACAATGGATACATGTAACAGGTGGATATGGGACCCTTGAAGAACTTCTTGAAGTCATTACATGGGCTCAACTTGGAATACACAATAAACCGGTAAGCTAATTACCCTTGCTTATTGTCACTATTTTCCTAATTATTTTGAGTATATATTTTTTTGGGGATAAATTTTAAGCTAATTAATTCTAATTAAAGCTAAATAAAAGCTTTATTATGATAATATCATGCTAATTAAGTGAATTATGCATGGTTATTCAGGTTGGTCTCCTGAATGTTGATGGCTACTATGGTTCCCTGTTGTCATTCATTGACATGGCTGTTGATGAAGGCTTTATATCTGTAGCTGCTCGCCATATCATCCTCTCTGCTCCATCACCCAAAGAATTACTCATCAAATTAGAGGTAATAATAAAAAAAAACATGAATGAATGAATAAATCCTTGGGTTTTTGAGATCTCAATCCCAATTTTAATCTTTTTCTGCATTTCCAACTTTGCAGGAGTATGTACCTGTTCATGCATCCAATTTGATTTGGGAGGTGGAGCCAATAATAGACTATGCTCCTTCCATGTATGATATTAGCCTTTCTATGTAAACTTAATCGCAAATAATAATTCCCATTAAACAGATTTATATTTATATATATTAACTTGAGTTGATGAATGAACAAAATCTTCTGACAGAAGAACGAAAAATAATACACGGCCGATGCTTAGCTCACCGCAGTTATAATTGTGATTGAAAATTTTGTGATGATTCTTTCTCATGCTTGCAAATAATAATACATGATCAGGAGACTTTCAGTAACTCATGGAATGCTTCTTGCGGTATGTCAACGGAACCAACGCGTTTCATTCGCTTCTTCCCTTCCTTTTGCTTCTCCAAGAGCTTTTTCTTGCGACTGACATCGCCACCATAACATTTCGCGAGAACATTCTTTCTCATTGCAGATAAGCTGAGAATTTGGAAGCCACAATTAAAATGAATAAACAAGTGTATGTCAAACTCAAAGTCGAGGCAGATTGATCAAGAAAAACTTATATATAATCTAATACAGTCCATTGTTAACACATACATCCCTTTACCCCAATTTCTAAAAAAACATGTATGATATGAAGCATAGACCTGGAATTTATCTTATTATGAAATATATAGGGTGGTCATGAAATCTTACGTCTCCCGAGCAATGACCTTTGAGCCAATTGCCGCCTGTATTGTGATTTCAAACATTTGCCTGCCAGATACTATTTCAGATTATTTTTGCCTCAGCAACAAAGATTAATCATCTCAAACTAAAAGATTGGATATAATCAAATTAAAAGGTGCTAAACCTGTCTATGAACTTCTTTAATTTTTCAACCAGTTCACGTCCAACCCTTTGAGCCTTCAGATTATGAACAACAGTAGCCATTAAGGCCAACAGGTTGGCCGTTGAGGAGGATGTCAAGTTTCACCATGTCAGACTTTTGATACCTATCAGACACAGTTATATAGTCTGAATAGCATGTTCAATTCATGAGATATAATGACATGGGAAACAAAAATCAAAATCAATTTCAGATTTTCCTTCAGAAATAAGACTGACAGGAAACAAAGAGCCAAAAAAAGGAGCCAGAACATGTACATAGTAAAGTTAATACTGCATTCAAAGTCTGATCTGTCTTCTAAAAACCAAAGTAGAGACCATCTTAAGTTCTTAACAGATCATGCTCTGCCAGAAAGATAGTGCTGATCATATGGAAACTAATCTATCTTGTCATCTATGAAGTGAAAAAGGAAGCTATACGCACTCATCATCTTCTATAATCAAATGTGGCATATCCGGATGTTATACTTTTCAATTCATTGTAGAAATCAACAACAATCTCCTCAATGGCAGTCTGTATTTCATGAATGCTCTCTGACTGCAAGATAAAAAGATCAGCCGTGACCAAGCTTTATGGAGCCAAACAACTGATTCCACAGTAATAAAACTTACCTATCAATAAAGGAATATTCAAGCTGCTCTCCTCTCCTTTCTGAACAAAGTGTTATAACTGGCCCAACATATCTGGAAGTGTGTAACAAGAACAACAAAGATTAGCAAGTTTTTCAGAATAAAAGGTAAAAGTTATAAAAGCATTATTTCTTGTGATAAACAAATAAGGATGCAGAGCTTACTCACTAGGAATAATTATCGTTGCAATTACAGATGGCTCCCAACATGCAGTCACATCGCTTTCCAGGATTTGAAGCCAATGTGGCAGGATTCTGAACTTGCACCTTACTAGACACACATAACAAATATATTTAGCAATCATTTGAGTGGCCGCAATCAAAATTATCATAAAGATAGCCCACCTCCCATCTGAATATTCAAAAATATATGGTACTGTTGGTATGGTAGAGATAACTCGAGTCTCAGACTCTGAGAGGCAAATCAAGATAGCAATCAGATGCAATTTCATATGCTGAAAAACATAAATATTAGAAGTAACAAAAGCCTGATCCACTTTTCTTCATGTCCATAAAAGATTCAAGAGAACAATATCAAGGAGAAATGATTTGAAAAGAAAAGTTGGTCCATCTCATACAAAAAATTAACCGCAATGAGAGTGTTTGCCTGCACATGTCAAAAATTATGACAAGCATTAAATTTGGTGTGTAAGCAATTATAACTCATCAAGAGAGCAAAAGGATAACATACTGAACACCTATAAACAAGATCCTTACCAGATGAAAAGGGCATTCTTATAAAGTAATAAACTTTTTCCTCATCTATCAATGCCTATTCAACAAGAAAGTCTGTCTATGAGCTACATACATCTAACCACAGGATAATGAGCCAGTGAAGCAAGATCAGTGGAACAAGCACAATTAAATGGTTCCCAATACTGTATCCTCAACCATAAATCTCATACATCCTTAAAGATTTTAGTGCCATTTTCAACATCATATCTCAATCACATTCAGTATCTTTGAATTTCAGTGTCAATTGATGTTATGACTCATATACAACTAAGATCAAATCAATAAAACTTTCTTAAAAACATAGATGTGTGTACTATAACCTTGATAAACACAAAATGTATGCGAGTATGCTGAGGCTATTGGCAGACGACTGCAACTTGATAGTTGCTTATTCTATCTTTGGTGTAGTTTTACAAATAGTTTGCTTGTGTAAATACTAAATACCATGGAGCTTAGCACCACATCAATTAAACCAATATACTGGAGTTAAATATCACATCAATGAACTTAAGTGAACAGAGAGGCACCAAAAAAATGCAATCTTACTTGCTCAAGACGCTGATGAAAGACATCCATGTGAAGTAACCCTAAGAACCCACACCTGTCAAAAGCAAGCATTCCCATAAAAGTTTGTGGTGGAAAGGATGAATGAATAAGACTAACTAGCATACTCCTCATAACTGTGTAGACCTTAAAGACCAAAGTCATGTAGTCACACAAATTCCAATTCCATAAATAAAGGAACACACACACCAAAAAAAAAAAAAAAAAAAGATTCCTACAACCAGAGGATACCTGAAACCTATGCCAAGTGCAGTGCTGGTCTCTTTGGTAACAGATACACTAGCATCATTACATGTAAGTCTCTCTATTGCGTGGTTAAGAGCATCAAAATCAGATCCATCAGCAGGATATAGACCAGAGAAAACCATGTGCTTTGCAGGTTTGAAACCTAAAAGGAAAAAAAATTAGAACTAAGGCACTGAAGAAGAGGTTTGAGAATAAAAATAAGCAGGGAACACAGAAACCAGCCACTAGTACTAAAATTCAAAGCAATTATGAGCAAGCAGCCCACTTCTTATTAGTAAAAGGTCATGATGATGACACAGTAAGGAGTGTGCATCAAAAAGGAAGATAATGAGCTGGAAAAGATGAACATATTCATCATTATGTCAATTTAATGAAAATGACAAACCTGGAAGAGGAATAACAGTGCTTTTCGCATGATGGAGTGTATCACCAACCCTTGCCTCTTTTGTTGAACGATCCCACTAACAACAAAACCAACTTGGCCAGTGAAGAGCACACCAGTTGGGGTAAGTTCAGGATGCATGATTCCAACATCAAAAACTTCATAAGTTTGTCCTGTTGAAGCAGAAGCAATTTTATCCCCCTTATGAAGTGCACCATCAACAACAGCAACATGACAAATTACTCCTTTATACTCGCCATAATAAGCATCTAACAAGAGCATTCAGAAGGCATGTCACAACACCCAGGAGGCGACGGTATCCGCCTATCACAGCAGGGATGAGGATACTCAAGGCCTTGGCCAGTTTTTGCAGAAGTTAGAAGGGCATCTTTTGGATCAAGATCAAACAAGGATTTTAACTGAGCCTTAACACGATCAGGATCAGCAGTGGGCTGATCGATTTTGTTTATCACAGGTATAATGGTCAGATTAGATTCAAATGCTAAATAAAAGTTAGCAACTGTCTGTGCCTGAACACCTTGAGCAGCATCAACAACTAAAAGAGCACCTTGACAAGCAGCAAGTGATCGAGATACCTCATAGCTGAAATCCACATGGCCAGGGGTGTCAATTAGATTCAATAGAAAACTTGGTGTGTCATTTTGATTTGTGCCATGATTGGAGCTTAACACATGCGGATGGAACATGGTTGCTGTCTGAGCTTTGACTGTAATACCCCTCTCTCTTTCTACCTGCAAGAACAAACAGTTTAAAACAAAGAGAGACATTAGAGCAGTAAACAACAACAACAACTCAAAAGCAGTGTACTATAAAAGTTTGCATTCAAATTGAGTAGTTCTCTCCCATGTACTATACATTATAAAAGTTTCCTACCCTTCTTAGGGCTCGTTCACTTGCCCGTAAGTGATAGGGAAGTGGGGGAAGTTGACTGACTTCCCCCACTTCTGCCGTTTATTTGTCCGAAAGTGGGGGAAGTTACACTTCCCCCACCCCAGTGACTTCACTCCTTTACACTAGCCTCACTTCCATTTTTTAAAAGCCAAAGTGGCTGAAGTAGGGGGGTTATATATTTCCACTTCAGCCCATTTCGCCACCCAAAACCAAACCTAGCGAACTCTCACGAACGCTGAAATGTAAGAAACCCGAAAGGAAGCTTCTCACCGCGAGTAAGGGCCTCCATCCCGATCTCCGCCTCGATACCTCGAGGATACGCCCGGATCATCACGGATCTCCGATCGCGACGCCTCCGGAGTTCCGTCCGATCTCCGACCGCGAGGTTTCGAACTCCGCCGACCCGGACCGCTGACGCCCAAATAGCTCACCCGACCAAGTCATCCATTGTCTCCTAACGCCGCGGATTCTCAAGGACCGTGAAGCTTCGACCGGCTGCATCCCGAGTGCCACGCAGCATTCTATCCTCAAGGCAAGCATCGAGTTCCAAATCTAGGTTTTATTCTAGATCTGATTTTCAGATCTAGGTTTTTTCCTTGCTCTCAACCCTAATTTTGTCCAATTACTCCATCAATTTAGGGTTTCTTATTTTCAGATCTAGGTTTTTTTTTTGTTGGAGAAAATGAAGAACTATGTTTAACTGTCTTGGATTGTATGGACATGATTTTCATTGTTTTGCATCGCTGCAGAGGCAGACACATGTTTTTTGTTCTTGATTTAGCAATTTTTAGCAATTTTTAGAGTCTCCAATTTTTAGAGTCTCCAATTTTTAGCATTTCAGTTTATTTCAATCAGATTATGATAATTCAAATTGCGGAACCTATTACACTATTGATTTGATTCTTTGGTTTTATGTGACTATAGTATGTGCAAATATTCAATTCTTATTCGGTGGTGTTTTCCTGTTGTCGTAGACTGAATATATACCTACATCTTGCAATCAGCATTGTCATATTGCTTTATTCCATAGTCTCACTTAGTTTAGCAGTGTCAATATTGATGGCAAAACCCATTGGATGAATGAAGAAATTAGGAAGGGTACACATGAATATGTAGTGATGATTCATTACTTTTCTTTTAGGGTTAGGGTTTTAACTTTGAACTTTTCCTGATTTTCTGGTCAAAAGAAAGACTAAGATCAACAGATGTATGAATTCCTATTAAAGCCTTCATTTATGACTTCACTTTGGAAGTAGATGCATGAATTACGGAACACATTTTTGTCAAACAAACACTTCCTACCATTAATCTTGGCTTGTTCATACTCATCAGAAACCTCATCTTTCGATATTGAAATTGTAGGGATGGCTAGTGGAAACTTGGATGAAGTCATGATCGCATTAATATATCCGTGAGCGATTTACTTATGTTGTTGTGCTTATCGTGGTTAAGAAGAAGAAAAGACGACGCGAAATTACTGGAACCTTCAAGAGTTAGAAATATCCATAGGAATGCGATATGTGCGTAATATTGGACTGAGGAGTACATAATTGTGTCGAATATATAAGAAACGAGGAAGAACACATTTCTAAGGCTATGTTATGTTCTACGAGGGCGCGGCCACTTAAGGGATACTCATCCACGCGTCCGTCAAGAACAAGTGGCTTATGTTCTTGCATATAGTGGGGCACCATCGCTTAAGAATCGATCAATGAAAATTAATTTCATTAGATCAGTGCTACTTGTAGTTTCCAGATTTCAATGCCGCGGCTTCGTGCTATATGCTAAATTAGAAATGAATTTGTGAAGCAACCGGCTGCCTCTACTACATCCGTGATATAGAGTCTAACCCACTTTGGTTTCCTTTACTTCAAGGTATTATCCGCTATACATCCTTAGTAATTTTGAAATATTTTGGTTAAAGTGTCTAATAAATTTTAACTATTTAGGATCGCATTGGATTCCTTGATGGGACCCATATAGATGAAAGGGTGGTCAGAGAACTCCAAGGCAAATTTCGGGACGCAAAGGGATTACACAAAATGTGCTTGCCGCATGTGACCTGCACTGAAATTTGTATATGTCCTCACTGGTCGAGAAGGCTCCTACCAATGATTATCTAGTTCGAAAGATGCACTATCCCTACCTAACGCCATATGGTTTATCTATACCTCCGTGTTAAATACCGTGAATCGATATTATACACTTTACCGTATTTTTAATTTGGAGTATACTAAAAACTTCTGCCATTATCAATGTTAGGTAAATACTACCTCGGCCGATGCCTAAGCATGCAACAACGGAAGTGGTTCATCGCCTTTATCGTGGCGCTAGGTATCATCTAAAGGAATATCAAGGTCGCGACACCAACAAATGAAAGTGGAGCTATTTAATCTACGCCATTCTCAACTCAGACAAGGATAGAAAGCTTTTGGAATCCTTAAGAGTCGCCTCAAGATTCTAGATTCGAGGCCATTCTACCCATTTCCAACACAAGTGGACCTTGTCCTTGCTTGTTGTGTGTTGCATAATTTCATAAAAGATATTGATCCTGCGCATACATTCTTGGATGTAGAAGTTCCTACCAGAGAAATTTCGAGACCATGGACTCATAATCCAAGGACATTACGCGGAACTAAGGGATATTTCTCAAGCTTGGAAACTAATCCGCGATGTAATAAGGGCGCGTATGTATGGATTTCATTTCACTCTGGCCGCATATAGAATTTCAAAGTGTATTAGGTTTTGCAAAGTGTACTTCTATGAACTTTAACAATGTGTATCCAGCTTTGAATATCTAAACTATGTCTTGCTACATCTTAATTTAACCTCAAAAAGAAAGTCGGCTGAATTTCTGCTAATTATTGCTGTTTTTCAGTAGAATTTCTGCAAATTCTTCAATGATGCAGTGATTATTTTGTTATTTGTGTGGTATAGCATCTCCGGCTGACAGAGTTTATGGTAATGGCCGTGTGTGGTACCGTGGTGCTTGATTTTAAATGGGTTTCAAGTAGGGTTCCTATCGAAGTTTTCTCTTTGGTTTTCATGTTGTGTTTTTATATGAACTTGTTTTCTGAGTTTAGAGAATTTCTGAACTTCTGAGTTTCTGAGTTTAGACTCTCTGAATTTCTGAGTCTAGAGAATTTCTGAACTTGTTTTGTGCTCCTAGTTACTGGATTTGTTTGAATCTGAATTTATTCCTATATGTTGATATCATATTGATTATATCCTCGCCTCCAAAGCATAGACGTGGATTTTATCATTTCTATTTGCTTTGATATTACAAAACATGGACCAAAAGAGGACACCGAGAATCAATGATAGATGTGGATTTTATCATTTCTATTTGCTTTGATAGACGTGGATTTTATCATTGCATTTTGGCTTTTAGGTTCTTTTCGTGTACGCAGGCATTTCCTAATTTTCCTTTGTTGTTATAATTTTGGCTCTTAGGTTCGCCAAGAAACTTCAACACCCCATTCTTTCCCTTAGGTATTTCCTGCGCTTCTTTCATTCTGACATTTAGGTTTGTTCAAGAACTTGTACACTCCATATCATTCACCAAGAGAGCTCATTCTTGCGGTTCTAGACTTCACTTCGCTTGGTTGTTGTATTCATACCGCTTGGAGCAAAATTCGCTGGTTTATTAGTTTTTGGAAAAAGATCGATTCCATGGCGCTTTATTTGTTTTCTCCTTCTATAAGGATTTGAAGTGTAAGATTTTGTAAGGTGTTCTATTCTCCTTTGGGTTGTCGATGCTTATCACAAAGAGGGATGAAGTGACACTTAGATGACATCTTATGTTGATGTCTTTGTGCCTATATACGAGGCATCCAAATTTTAGTCGTAATATTTCTCTCATTGAAAACTAGTAAGATGATATATTTCAATTAGATATTTTTACCGCATACGAGCCTACTTGCTTCATTCCCCGCAGATACATGCTTCTTCTCAAGAGTGATGCTAATAAGTGTTTGAAAGTGTTTGCTTCTTATCGCTCTATAATTCGCTATGATATAATCACTATTTGCTTGTTTAATTAAACTCTCTGAATTTCTGAGTTTAGAGAACTTCTGAAATTGTTTTATGCTTATAGTTACTGGATTTGTTTGAATGTGAATTTATTAAACTCCCTGAATTAAGTGTGTTTCTTTTTTACTTTTATATGTTGAAAAACCTTATTACCTTTCTTGTAGGACTTTGAACATTAAAAGGATGTCGACACCCCTAAATAATGTTGATGGTACCCAGTCTGGTTCTTCATCAGGCCATAAGCGCAAGGGAACACCAAACAAGAGATGGACTCCAAAGATGGATAGCATGTTGATCCCGTTTCTTGTTGAGATGGTGAAGGCAGGCCTGAAGGTTGACAAGTCCTTCGTTTACAAGCCTTCGCTGAAGCCGCAAAAGTTGTCAACAATAGGTTTCCATCACAATGTCAATGCCGATAATGTGGAAAACCGTCATGGCCATCAAGATAAGATATCAAGAAATTAAGAAGATCATGAATCGAGCGGCGCTAAGTGGAACGATTCACAAAAATGCCGGGTCCTCGAGGATGAAACCTACCGCATTTGTAGAGGTATTTAACATATTTGTTGTTTATTTAATCATGGAAGTTTTTTATTTTTTATTTTTTTGTTTTCTTATCTATGAACATCTCTTTGTAGGGCATCTCAAAGCTTAAGGATTATTTGAACAAGCCAATACCATTGCTTGATGAGTCGCGATTGGTTTCAGGTGATGATCACGCTGACGTGAATTTGCTGACTATCTTCCATCCATTTGTGTCCCTAACCCAAAGATTGGAAACACAACTCAAGGAGTCGATACCATGGAATCGCATCCTTTAGATGAAAATGAAAGCAACAAGAACAACCAAGATCCTCTACAAGCAAATCAAGTAAATAATAGGCCTCCTGCATCAAGGACCAACAATGAGGATACTATAATGAATGACATTTCTCAGAGCATCGTCAAATAGCCGGTTCATCAAGGCTTTGAAGAAGAAGAATTGGAAGGAAAAATTGATCAAGCTTTAGATACCTTGCAGGCTACAAAGATCGAGGACATGAATACTTTGTATGTAACTCGCTACCGATAAAGGCCTCTCACGAGGACTTCATAATGCAGGACGCAAAGTCTCCGTGGAATTTTAGTCGCATGAGTTTCTCGGTGAGAGAATGGCTGCCTAGGCCTCGAGAAATGCATGGAGTGGGTGATGGAGTTCTTTGTTTCTACTGAAGTTGTTTTCATGGTTTGTATGGACATGGTTTGCTGCGCATACGTGTGTGACTTTGTTTTTATTTGTTGTATGGACTCGAGTATGGATTCGAGAAATGTTTGTTGCGCATATGTGTGACTTGAAAAATTTCATCAGTTATTTTGCATGCCTTTGGGTTCTACTGGCAGGCTACTTTCTCTTGTATAAAGATTGCTTCCAGGCTATCTTGTTGTGATGGATGGAATTGTCGGCAAATTGCTTGTATTGTTGCAGATGTGATTATTACTTTTCATTTGCAAAGTGCTTTATTATGTGTGTGTGGATTGAGGGATTGTTTTCCTGTGTTTGGTTGGATGATGAAAATAGGTTGGATTACTGAATGGAAATTTTTTTGTTATGAGCTTTTTCTTCTCATCCTTATGGAATTTGTTTTCTTTTTACTGGACATTGTTGTTGTGTAGTTGTCATTTTTGTAAGGTCTTATTAGACTATGATAGCTAGCTTGTATGTGGTTATGCTACTTTTTATCTATATAAGATCTCAAGTGCTTTAGATTAGGTGGAACACAGAGATATTATCTTTCCAATAGGGGGACATATTGATATACTCATGTTTTTAGGTATGTATATACATATTCCAACATCGGTCTTGTGTTTGATATTCTTTTGCTTGTTATTTCCAGGCTATTAATTAATTTATTTTTCAATGATTGAATAGATTACAAGAGTGAAGTTAAACTCAAGGATATTAAAAGGCCTAAACAAATGGGATATTAATAATGTTATTAAATGTGATATCTCTGTTTTCAAATAAAATAAAATTTGAAACAAAATATTTCTAAGTTTACACTCAAATTATACTCATCAATTATGAAATAATTAAAAAGAAATATCCTCCAAAAATTTAGGTGATTTCTGACTTCCCCCACTTTCGTGGATATGAACACACTACGGAAGTGTCTACCGAAGTGATCTCACTTCCGGTGAAATGAACACAAAAAGTGGGGGAAGTGCCCACTTCGGTGCCCCATCACTTCCGGGCAAATGAACACAAAAAGATACTTCCCCCACTTTTGTTGACTTCGGGGGAAGTGGGACTTCCGTCCACTTCTGACTTCCGGACACTTACGGACAAGTGAACACCCCCTTATTCAAGGAGTGTTTTACAAAAGCAGAACCAGAAGATAACCAATAACTCAGTCCAGCTGAACCATTATTTATGCAGAAAAGATAATGATATCCGTGCTTACATAGTTTAAACTGTCAACAAATTCCTTTTTCCCCCTCAGAATCAAATTAGTAGAGATCCTGTAAGCGCATCTAATCTCAAGAATTTATGGGTCCTCGAATGGAAGATGAAAGTCCACTATGATATATGAAAAAGTGTTAGTACCGAGGGCACCCCACATTCCACACTCAAGAATGATATATCGTCTCAAATGGAGCCCTCACGGTTTTATTTTTCGTTTCACCGAAAAAGCCTTGTTGCTAATGGAATGATTCAACCCTATTTATGCCCCTCACTTTTCTCTCTCACTTACAATGTGATACTAACGTGGGCTTTTTGTTTGCCCATTCCCAACAAAAAGGAATACGGTAATGCCATTAGTTTCCATATAAATTTTGCCCATTTATCATGGAAATTATTCACGAAATCATTTGGCAGTTGCTAGTAACTCTTTTTTCAAATTGCAACAAATAATGATAAGCCAAATTAAAATCATGAAAGATGATCACTTTACAAGCTAAAATACCACACTCATGTCATGCAATACTTCTTGGAGGTTCAACAAGCCCGCGCAAAACCAAAACTTCTTTTCGAGTAATCAATAAGTCTAGGCAAAACAAAAAATTAATTCAGATAGAAACACTTTCTAAGAACAAATTTATCGTTTTGTCCTCACCTGCAGTTTGTCGAGGTACTGAGGCTGGCCTTTTCCGCGCTTGATGGTGCCCGTGAGCTCCAAAAGCCGATCAGCGAGCGTCGACTTGCCATGATCGATATGGGCAATGATGGAGAAGTTCCTGATCCTCTCCGTCGGGTACTGGCTTAAATCAACAACGTCTTTGGTACTCTGCCGAGAATGCGAGCAGAGACCACGCAAAGCTAGGAACTCTCCAGGATTTGACCCTAATAACAGCGTCCATAGCTTCGATCTCGATCTGACAACCTTGGACGACCGATGGAGGAGAGACCCCATTAGGGTTTCTGGAACTCGAGTTGGGGCTCTAGTATAGACAGAAGAAGAAGAAGAGAGAGAGAGAGAGAGGTATTACGGTATGTTGTCTCGCGGGCCATGTTAAGTAATACCGGATCAGAATAATATTTGATTTTTTTTAAAAAAAAAAGGTTCTGTAAATAACATGACATGAAATCAGTAATAGAATAAAATTAAACAATATGCCAAAAATATGAAAAATATCTTGTATAACTTTCAATCAATTGTTTTCTTTTTTTGAATTGATTAATACTGTTTAACAATAAGCTATATATTGTGTTAAACACATAAAAAGAGTATAATAAATAATTTCTCACATTAATTAATATTTTGATTTATCCTACTTTGACAAATAATTCATATGATAAAACATGTATTTGGTTGAAAAACATCATTTAGAATTTCTATAAGTTGTAATTAGTTGTGAGGCACCTCTCATTAAATAAAAAAGAAATTCATCCCATTATATAATTAATTATTAAATTTAAAGATAATTAATAATTTTATTATCTTGTGCGATAATATGTTAAACATTGTTTTCCAACCTTCCATGTAAGAATAGTCAATGATTTTAAGTTTTAATTCCCAAGTTAGATACATCCAAATAGTATTTACAAACTAAGAAAAGCAAAAGCAAGTAAACATTCTATTCATTATAATTTGTCTTTAATGTAAAATATTTGCTTCATTACAATATAAATAAGATATTAAAATCAAGAATGTTGTAAAAACTTTGATCCTAGCTAGATATCATTTTAAAAAACCTCATCTCTTGAAACCCTAACATTCATGTGATTTTCATCTTCTCTCCACGCTACCTAATCTCCATCTTCCCTCCACACCACCTGATCTCTTTTTCTGTTGAGTTGTTGTTCTCTTAAAACCTGAGTTGTTGTTTTCTTCAACATTCAGTCATTTACAACTTCAATTGGGCGATTGCACCTTCTTCCAGAGACGTGCTACGAAGGGAGTTCTACTGGGAAAAGGGAAACCCTAGGAGCTGGAGTGTTCGCTAGTTTCCTTACACGAATGAGACAAAATCGGCTTTTAGGACAGTGTATAGCACGTTCTACCCAGGCTTGAAGATTCTAAACTTAAATATATTGATTTATAGCTCTATTTATATACTTCTACATGCTCTGTTAATTTATTGAACTTCAGTTTTATGCTCTGCAGTAAACAATTGATTTTTTGTTTGTTTTTTAATCAATTTTATCTAACAATCTAAAAGTCAATGTTTATATAAGAAAAAAATACTCTTATTTTTAATTGAATTTAAAATTCTAAATAAATCTGGTGTCTTAATTTTAATTGAATTAGGATTTTAAATGAATAAATAAACAAGTTTATCTAGTCATGTCCAGAGGTAGCCTATGATAAGGCAAGCCAAAGGTATAAATCTAAAAATAGCCCGAGAACATATCTTGAGGCAATCTTATGATGACTCGAGAATACAAATTTCAAGGCAACCTCAAATCTCAAATTTTAAGGTGCCTGAGAACACAAATCTCGAGGCAAACAAAAAAATAAATAAAATTTCAAATATCCAAGATGCATATCCCAAGGCAACAATACCAATCCCAAGACAAATACCAATTCAGAGGCAAAAAAAAAATCAAATCAATTTAAAATTTAAGTTTGATCTTATCATCACGGTTGCATTAGGTTAAGATTTGGATTTTTTTCACAAAATTTTATATATATATATATATATATATATATATATATATATATATATATATATATATATATAAATGTTGGGATAAAGTTGAATTAATAAATCTTGATCTTATCTTGAGGTTAGTTCAGGTTTTTTTAAAAAATATCTTGAGTTACAAACCGTCCGAATAAAAATAAAAGAAGGGGGGGGGGGGATCGGGCTCCAATTATAAAAAGGGAACGGAGAGAAAAAAAAATACAAAAAGGAGATCATAGGGAAAGGAAGATATTCTTCCATTCTTTTTTTTATGCAATAATCAGATCCTAAAAAAACCTCGCGACTGCCCGCCTCTACTAGTCGCTAATCGCCGCTTTTGCTTGCAGCTTTTGCTAGTCACCGACTACTGCTGCTGTTTGCCGCCGCTACTAGGATGGATTCCATCTTGGTGCGCGGCGGCTCTGCCATATCCTCTCCTTCCGACGCCCCTTTCGTTGAGAAGCCACCGCCGTCGCTTTTGCCCCCGCTGCCTCCGTCAATCATCGCCGCTACAAGGATGGATACCATCCTGGTGAGTGGCGACTGGCCACCAAATTTGCTTATCCGACAAATTCTCCTCACGGCCGCCTGAGACACCAAAGATAGGAAGGGGTGTATCTCCAACACCACTCCGAGTGGATGCTCACTCCAGAAGCAGAGAAGGATAAGAATAAGGGATGAAGAAGAGAAGAAAAGTAGAAGATAGAGAAGATGATAACTATCAGAAAAGAAGAGAAACTTGAAACAATACTTGTGACTAATCAAAGGAAACCCTAATGGCCTTATATAAGCGGCCACAACCTAATCTCCAGTTGTCATAACAGCTGGCTGATAACTTTATTGATTTATTGCTGCTAACGACCCAATCATCAGAGATTCGTCGCTTTAATTATGAACTCGCGACTCCTGGCGTTCCACGTGTCCCATATCATAATCCTCTATCCAAGCAAGGTGTTGACGAATGCGACGTGACCTTCGTTGGCTATCTTCCTCTAAGTCCCTGATGTTCCCATGCAGTGCAGAAGCTGGATCAAAGGTGCTCGTACTCGGAGGTAAGTCTCCACCTGGTTCTTGTGCATTGTTGACGATGGCCCCGCCCAGCTCTTCCGTCTCGTCAGGTAGAGAGAGTGGCAAAATCGTATCAACTCCCCTGGACTAGAAATCCACCTTGTCCTCAAGGTGATAGTGAGGATATGATTTGCGTAACTTCAAGAAGATCCTCCCAAGTTGCCCCTTCCAGTAGAATGTCATGCCATTGAACAAGAATTTGGCGAGAAGGACGCCCTTGTTGGAGTACCAATCGTGTGGCACAAATAACGGCTAGAGTGGTGAGTAAACCCTTGGAGCTCAGGATAGTGGGCAGTGGACTTGCTGCAGTTCTCTCATCACCTTTGAAGGGTTTCAAGAGGGAGATATGAAACACTGGATGGATCTTACTTTCAGGTGGCAAATCCAAACGATAAGCAACAGGACCCAGGCGCTCCAGAATACGGAATGGGCCATAGTAGCGTTGACTCAACTTGGCAGAAGGTCGCCGTACATCGACATCCGACGATAAGGCCGTAGTTTAACGCAAAGCACCAGGTCGCCTACAGAGAACTCAAGTTCTCGCCTGTGGATGTTAGCCTTTTGCTCCATACGGTGTTGGGCTTACTGCAAATTGTTCTTCAGTGAGGTTAACAAGGCATTCCTTTCAACCAACAATTCATCCAGTGCTTGAATAGTTGTGGCACCTGGAGTGTAAACTTGTAAGGTAGGTGGGAGACGGCCATAGAGCGCCTGAAATGACAACATTTTAAGACCGCTATAGTATCCTGTGTTGTAGCAATATTCCGCCCAGCTTAAGAACTTGGCCCACTTAGATGGTTGCGCACTCGTGAATGCGCGAAGGTACTATTCAAGCCCGCGGTTGACCACTTCTGTTTGGCTGTCCGTTTGCGAATGATAAGCAGTACTATGGTGTAGAGAAGTGCCACTCAACGCAAACAGTTTCTTCCAGAAGTTGCTGATGAAAATTGGATCTCAGTCAGACACAAGAGTGCGAGGAAAACCATGTAACTTAATCACAGCTTCGCAGAAAGACTTCAACCACCAACAATAGTGAAGGCTACCGCTAATGGTGCAAAATGAGCATATTTCACAAGCGTTTATCAACTACTACTAGGATGGCAGAAAACCCTTGAGAATTAGGCAGTCCTGTAATGAAGTCCATTGTGACTTCATCCTAAACCAAGGCAGGAATGGGCAATGGATGCATAAGTCCAGCTAGAGCCTGAGTAGAGTACTTGGTATGCTGACAAACTAAGCAAGAGGCAACAAAATTCTCCACATCCTTGCAAGATATTGACCTAAGAATTGAAAGTATAATCGCACTAGAGTCTTCTTCACACCAAAGATGTCCCCGCCATGGGGTGGCATGAAACTCATGAAGCAATAAAGCCTTGAGAGTTGAGTGTTCATTGAGGTAGTATCTCTGACGGTAAAATAAAATTCCATCATGTACAACATAATCAGAAGACAATGTTCCAGATTGAAAATGCATATGTTTCTCCTTCATATCAGGTAATGAACTGTTTTCCTTCTGGAGAGTAGCCAACACCTCGGAGATGGGTTGACTGGCAATGTGGAGTGCTATCATGCCTGGCTCCTCGACAGAGGGTGGAACATCTTCATGTACTCGAGAGAGAGCATCTGCAGCTCGATTGGCGAAACCGGGTTTGTATTCAATGGTGAAGTGATAACCCAACAACTTGCTGAGATATTTTTGTTGTTCAGGGGTTTGTATAACTTGTTGCAATAGTTGATTGATACTTTGATGATCTGTACGTATTGTAAAGAATCTGCCGAGAAGGTACTGTCGCCATTTATGCACAGCTTCAGTGATTGTATGCAGCTCCTTGATGTAAGTTGAAGCGGATTGTAATTTGGGTCCCAATTTTCTGCTGAAATAGGATATGGGATGTCCGTCCTGCATAAGCACAACTCCAAGCCTTCCCTTGAAGGCATCAGTTTCCACCACAAAGCCCTTATTAAAATCAGATAAATGCAGCACAGGGGCCTCCACCATGGCTTTCTTCAAGGCCTCAAATGCAGCCATGGCACCATCGTTCCATTCAAAAGCATCCTTACATAACAAGTCTGTTAATGGAGCAGCAATATGAGAATAGCCATTAATGAAATGACGATAATACCCAGTAAGGCCAAGGAAGCCTCTTAATTGTTTCTGTGTTGAGGGAATAGGCCAGTTGACCATAACCTTCTCAGGGTCTGCACAACCCCTTCAGAGGTCACAATATGACCCAAATAATCAATGGTTTCCTTGCCAAAAGAACACTTGGATACCTTGAGAAATAAACAGTGAGTTCTTAAGCAAGCATGCACTTGCTCTAGATGGTGTAGATGTTCAACAAAAGAAAAACTGTAAATAAGTATATCATCAAAAAAGACAATGACAAACCTCCTGAGAAAAGGTTGAAGGTTGAAGGAGCATTTGAGAGACCAAAGGGCATCACCAAAAATTCGAAGTATCCATCATGGGTTCGAAAAGCAGTTTTGTAGATGTCTCTCTCGTACATCCTTATTTGATGATAACCAGCCCTTAAATCCATCTTACTGAACAACTTAGCTCCTCCAAGTTCGTCTAACAATTCATCAATGGTAGGAATAGGGAATTTATCTTTGATTGTAGCAGCGTTCAATGCCCTGTAATCAACACAAAATCATAACTCCCATCCTTCTTTCTAACCAGCAAAACAGGTGATGAAAAGGGCTATGACTAGGACAAATAACTCCTTGCTCCAACATTTCCTTCACCAATTTCTCTATTTCATTCTTCTGAAAATGGGGGTACCTGTATGGTCTAACATTGATGGGTTTGGTGTTGGGTAACAGGTGAATTCGATGATCAATCATCCTGCGAGGAGGGAGTTGTTTTGGTGGAAAAAATAACTCTTTATATATTTGAATGAGTTGTTGCAATAGAGGATGAAGATCCTGTGGTATCTCAACTTCTGTAGGTTGCTCAAGTCCGCCATCAGACTTCGCTAGTTGGTGTAATTCATACATGTCAGCTAGATCTCCTTGTAATAACAGTGCCTGAAATTGGTGGAAGGAGATAACCCTGGTCTTGGGTGCATTATCACCTTGTAGCATCACAATTTTCCCTTCCCAGTTGAATTCCATTGTAAGAGCCTTGTAGTCATGATAGACCTTGCCCAAACTCTGGAGCCATTGAACACCCAAGACAACCTCTGGTCCCTCAATGGGTAGTATGTAAAAATCTATTGAAAATACTGTGTCTTGGAGAAGCAAAGTGACTTGTGGACAGTAAAAAGAACACATAAGATGATCGCCATTGCTAATGTAAACTCGGAAAGGTGCAGTTGGCTTGACAGACAACCCAAGCTTTTCAGGAATTGAAGGTTTAATAAAATTATGGGTGCTACCACTGTCAATCAATATTTGAAAGGGATGATCAGCAATAAAACCCATCAAGCGAAGTGATCTAGGATTACCTTGACCTGCTAAGGTATTCAAGCTTGATATGTCGCCAGTAACCACCTCCAGTTCTGGTGTAAGAGAAGGATCCTCTTCGGCCAGTTGCTCCCCATCTTCATCATCTGTACCCAATAACACAAGGAATTGGATGTGACACTTGTGTCATGCAGTCCATTTCTGGTCACAGTTATAGCACAATCGTTTTGCTAGCTTCTCCTGAAGATCAGCTTGAGAAAGATGCCTAATTGGTAATGGTGGTGGCATAAGAAGTGGTGGTTGCCCGCTGATCTTGGGTGGTGGTGGTCCAAGGAGGGACGGTGTGGGTGAAACCGTGACCGGGCTCGCATGGACATTATGTGGGATCCTTGCTGGCTAAGAACCAGTTTTCAATCCTCCCTTGAACCAAGCTTGGTACTCCGGTGTGGTTTCATCATATTTGGCTTCATAGGCTCTGGCTAAAGTGAAAGCTTCCATGAGTGTTGCAGGTCTGGACAACATCATCTCCCGTCGTATATGGGATCGGAGACCGGAAACAAAGAAAGAGATGAGTAATGGCTCGGAAATTCCAGTCACCCTGTTCATCAGTTCCTCGAATGATGCTTGAAATTCAGCCACCATAGAGGTCTGTGTCAATTTAGATAAAGAGCCTTGATGATCTTCATAAATAGATATGCCGAAGTGTTGCTTTATGCTAGACAGAAATTCTGGCCAAGTGGTGAGAAGATGATTACTCTTCATCCACTGGTACCAAGCAGAAGCTTTCCATTCCAAGTGGAAGGACACGATGCGCAGACGAAGGTTAGCCGGAGTCTCATGGAAATTGAAAAGCTCTTCAACCCGGAATACCCAACCGTTGGGATCAGATCCATCAAACTTTGGTATTTCTATCTTCATAGGCCGGGGAAGAAGATTGTTTTTAGCCCTAGATGAATAAGATCCCGGAGACAGGTGGTGGTCGAGATCCGCCAGATGAAGCACCTCTGCCTGCGTTAGCACCAGGTCCTATCAACTGCAAATGGAGCTCTTCAATACGTGCATCCATGTTAGCCAGCCCCTTCTGCAAAGTTTGGTGATACCTTGCTGCTTGATTATCTAGTTGGGATTGAAACTTCTCAGTCATTGTCTACACAACTTCCAGCATCTCTGACTCGGCCATGGATTAATGGACTCTCAACGAAAGCACCACTGATACACCAAAGATAGGAAGGGGTGTATCTCCAGCACCACTCCAAGTGGATGCTCACTCCAGAAACAGAGAAGGATAAGAATAAGGGATAAAGAAGAAAAGAAAAGTAAAAGATAGAGGAGATGATAACTATCAGAAAAGAAGAGAAACTTGAAACAATACTCGTGACTAATCAAAGGAAACCCTAATGGCCTTATATGTTTAATTACAACCTAATCTCTAATCTCCAGCTGTCATAACAGCTGGCTGATAACTTTATTGATTTATTTATGCTAACGACCCAATCATCAGAGATTCGTCGCTTTAATTATGAACCCACGACTCCTGGGGTTCCACGTGTCCCATATCATAATCCTCCATCCAAGCAGGACGTTGACGAGTGCGACGTGACCTTCGTTGGCTATCTTCCTCTAAGTCCCTGATGTTCCCATGCAGTGCAGAAGCTGGATCAAAGGTGCTCGTACTCGGAGGTAAGTCTCCTCCTGGTTCTTGTGCATTGTTGACGATGGCCCCACCCAGCTCTTCCGTCTCATCAGGTAGAGAGAATGGCAGAATCGTGTCACCGCCCCTCTTCATTGATGCCGCAAGTCAGCCGATGTTCCGCTGCCGCCACGCCGCTAAGGTTCCTCACGCCCGCCACCGGAGAAGAAAGGCATAAGCTATATAATAGCTTCCCTGCCTCCCTGCTACCCATGTCACCAAATTTGGAGAATGAGCAGAAGCTATATAATAGCTTTCTCTGCCCAAGTATCGTTTGGATCATGAATCATGATCCAAATGCCTAAAGTATGCTGAACAATGCCTCTGCAGTAATGTACTGCTGAAATTCTTGAATGATATCACTGGTGGATTAATTAGAGAAAGAACTATTACCAAGGAAAGAAGAAATTAAAGGAGAAAGCATGGAAAAATCAGCCTCCAAACAAGCATGAAGACAATGAAGAGGCAAAAGTTCTATGTAATTACAGTTGATTGTTATGACATTGATGGTCTAATACTGCTGCATTGAAAGATATATTAGAAAGTTTTTTTTTTTTGAAGGAATTGTGTGTTTGATTGTAATTGAAAACTATATTAACTTCCAACATTGTAACCTATGAAATATTGGTTGTGAATGGAAGGTGTTTGAGGAAATGCTTGAATGAATTTTTAAAGCTTGAAACCTTTGCCTTTACATATCCAGTGGTATACTATCATAGAACTGTTGTGTTTAAAGTGAGAAGATAATGCAAAGCACATACAGAGTTGAAACAAATGAATGTTGAAAGTGTGGCCGACATATCTGTTCTCTTATCTAATCTAATAATCCAATAAGTGAGAAGTTTCATAATATTAGCTATATACTTCATATCTCAATATTCAAAGACAATTGGAGGAGAATATTCACAAATACTATTAATCAACAAGCAAGTCCCTTTTCAAAAACCATGGGGATTATATATACAAAGAGAGCTGACATCTCAGAAGGAATTGTCCGAGGACATCAATGGCCTAGAATTAATGTTTGAGGAAAAAGAAACACAATTCACTCATTGAGGAGAAATCTCTCCATTCTCTGTGATGCATGTGGGGATTTTCAATATAAGAAATAAAGAATAGAAAAGCCAAAGAAATATATGTTAGTACTTTCTGTTTCAAATTGTCTTGCAATCGTTGAGGGATGTTGACGACCATGAGTCAGTTGGTGGGATTCGTTTTCATTGAGGACGGTATTGAATCTCTAGCTGATAGTTTGCTTTCTATAGTAAAGAATTCAATAGCTTTGGATGATATGGATTACGGATAGCAGCAAAGAGAGGGAGTTGAAGGTCCACATCTACTTGCGGGATGACTAGAACTTGATCATATAGTCAAAGATTGGCATATTCCAAGGGATGTTAACACAGCAGTAACAAGCTTGTCATGGCTGCCAACTAGGTACATTCATATGTAATTTTATTTATTTCTCAATAAAAAAAGAGACATAGTAAACAGTGGTGATGAGGTGTATATATGAAAAAGGGGGGTTGATGATGTGGAACCCACTTATTTCATCTCATATGAAGAAATATTATTGATATACGTGAGGCTTGTTACTCAATGATAACGATATGATCAATAGAACTGGTGGGAATGATATTCATATTGATTATTACACAAAATAAAATGTGGGAAATGCTAATAAATCAAGATGCTCATTAAGACATGCAAACGGAAATGAAATATATGCCTAGGATTTTATGCAAGAGATATAATCTCACTTCCATTAAACCACCTTCATAGATTTAATATCCTATTTCTTCTTGAAACCTACGCCACATACGGTTATAAACCCAAGCAAGCGAAATACAAACCTCAAAGCGGATATATATAAATATATATAGATATATATATATATATATATATATATATATATATATATATATATATATACACCTGTGTATATAGAAGTTATGCTTACGCATGCTGAATTATATGCATTTTATATAAAAAAAATTACGAATTCAGGAAATGACACGAGTCTAGAGATGGTAGCAATGGAACACTCACTGCCTCCTAAACCAAAGTGCATCTCGATGCAATAATGATGGAGCAAGCATCCTAAAGCGGATGATGAAATACAAATCTCAAAGCGGCACTCACCCTGAGGCGACTAATAAATATAAATTTCAAAATAACACGCATCTCGAAGCGGCGACGAAACACTCACTTTGAGGCGGTCATTAAAATTACAGATCCCAAAATGGTGCAAAATCTTAAGGCAACAGCAAAGTCGGCATCTTGAGGCGTCCAAAGCGACATAAACCCCAAAGTGGCGGAGCACATATCCAGGGCGAAAGGCGACGTCATTTATATAAATAAATAAATAAAATATATATTCATATGTACATGATAATATTTATATATATGTAATAAATTGTTATGTTATGCAATAAATAAATTATTTTTCATTGCCTCTACTTGTACTTTTGCCCTTAATTGAAGGTTCCCAAGACTCTGTCTGGGTAATTAATAATAGGGGCTTAGCCTTCACAAACACGATGTCAGGCGGGTATTTTCGATCCCACAGTCGACTACTAAGTTATATTGTTGTTTTTCATTGATAGGAACTTAAATCATCAGTACAGTAGAAAACAAGTTACTCTACAAAGAATTAACATCTTAATTTGCATTATTACAACATCACTGAATGCTCTAATTTTTACTACAATTTAACTTGCATCTGCATCATCAATGCAGTTGAATTTGGGTTAAATTAAAATTAAAATTACTTCATTAGATTGTATTATGTGCCATTGAATTCAATTTAGGTAACTTAAAGAATTTTGATGGTTTATAACATCTTGCACTTTAATCAAATCAGAAATAGTTTTCAACAATAATAGTTGATTGCACAGTATTTAAATCTACACTAACTTCCATAGCAATTGAATGTTTTGCAAGTTGATTCAAAGAATCTATTGGTTGATTTCAAAGTAATTTAAGAATCACAAAACACATACACTTATTTTCTTTATTGCTTACCTCCTCATCCGCTTTGAAGTAACCTGTTGATCACTTACTCAAATCTGTTAAACAAAAGTCACGATTTTAAGTTCTGATTCTCCCCACTTTCCTGATTTATGACCTTAAATCTATAGCAGAACAATAGTTGCTAATTTAAATTATTGAAACTTAATCTCTGCTATACACTTTACTGATTTCTTATTTCACTACAACTTACTAGCTTCAATAATTAACTCAATCACTAGCCTAAAAGAATGTCCTTTAATCAACTTGACATGTCTTGTAAACCAGAAAAATTTGATGGCAAGACTGTATTTAGGAGATGGCAAGCTCAAATTGAGTATTGGCTCTCCACCTAAGGTTTAGCCTCAGCTCTTAAGAACCCAAGTTCTGATTCAAATAACTATAGTCCTGATAGTCTTCGTAGACTTTCAATTTCCAATTCCGACCAATCTCATATTTCAAATATAACTGATAAAATTGCAGAAGAAATTAACTACCACTGTAAGTTTCGTTTGCTTAGTTGTCTTTCCGACAGATTATGCAACAAATACTATGAGTATAAAACTGCCAAGGAAATATGGGACTCTTTAGAAATTGAATATGGTCGAAACAACGCCACTAGAGTTAATCACCTGACAGTAAACTTTGACAATTTTAGGATGGTTGACAACACACCTATGGAAGAATAAATTCATACTTTTTAAGAGTATATCGTTTCATTTAACAAACATGGCACAAATTTCTCTAAATGTCACATAGTATCTATTTTACTTAGTAAACTTCCACCATCTTGATCTGATTTTGCTGATTCACTCAGACACAAGATTAACACATTAAACCTACTAGAAGTCTATAACATGCTTAGGACCGAAGAGGCAAGGTGTCTCCACCCTAGAGCTATGAACACCTCTAAGGGAAAATTTTATATGACTGAATCCAGTAACAACCCTAGTGGCCCCCGACAATCACCTAAGAACAAACAACACTCTCTTATGGACAAGAATTCTAAACATAGGGGAAAACCACACATGCATCCCACTTCTCAAACTAGACCGCCTATACCTAAAAATTCTGAGAAGAACTTTAAACATTGCTTTGTTTGTGGTATATAGGACCAATTGGCGAAGGACTGCTTCTTCAGGAAGATTACACCAGTGAAGCAGAACTCGGGTCTACCCAACCTCAAGTAAATGTACTTGAAATGGGTGTATCTTCCACTGAGACTCAGTTTTCGTGAATAAGCTTTATCTCTAAAGTGAATTTGACTTATCAAAACTTAGAGTGGTGTTTAGATTTTAGTGCTAGCATCCATGTCTGTACTGAACGTTTCTAGTTCTCCACTTACCAGGTCTCAAGTCGAGGATGTGTAACTTTGGAAAATGGGTCAGTGGTAGATGTGCTAGGGAAAGGATGAATAGAACTCAAAATGACATCAGGAAAAGTCCTTACTCTACTATATATTCAGCACAAGCTAGGTAGTAGGAGAAACCTGATTAATGGCTCACTTTTGATTTAGTCTGGTTATAAAATTATATTAGCATCACATAGAGTTGTAATCACTAAGGGAAATCATTTTGTGGAAAAATGATTTCTATATGAAGTTTTATTTAGATTAAATGTTTGTGAACCTTCTACCTTATCCTTTAATGAATTTGTTTCTACTTTTTCTTCATCTGTGATCATAAATGTTGAATCTTGTAACACTTAGCATGGTCGATTAGAACATGTAAATCTTGGAACAATAAGAAGATTAATGAACATAAACTTGATTCCTAATTCAAAGATTGACTCTAATTCGAAATGTCAAATTTGTGTCCAAACTAAACTTCCTAAAAAGCCTTTCCCCACATTAATAGGAACTTTGATTTACTTGAATTAATTCATACTGATATTTGTGATTCAAATAGAACTCCCACTAGAGCCGGTAGCAGGTACTTTTCATAACTTTCATAGATGACCACTCTAAATACTGTCATGTTTATTTGATTAAAACCAAAGATCAAGCTCTTAGCAAATTTATGATTTACAAAGTTGAAGTTGAAAACCAATTAGGGAAATCTATTAAGACTCTTAGGTCTGATCGAGGTGGCTAATACACCTTCTATTCTATGACTCAATTTTGTGAAGAGCATGGGATCATCCATGAGTTCACTGCTCCTTATACACCAAAGTCTAATGAGGTAGCAGAAAGAAAAAAATGGACATTAATGGATATGGTGAATGTCATGCTATTAAGTTCTGGAGTATTCGATAACTTGTGAGAGGAGGCCCTACTCTCAGTTTGTTTCATACTAAATAAGGTACCTTTTAAGGACTGTGACATAACACCATATGAGCTTTGGAAGAAAAGAGCGCCATAATTGAATTACTTCAAAGTGTGGGGGTATCTAGCTAAGGTTAAGATATCTGCACCAAAGTTTAAGAGAATTGGAACCAAAACAATTGAAAGTGTATTTGTGGGATATGACTTAGATAGTAATGTTGGCAGATTCTTGGTGATTAATTCTGAGGTGAATGAAATTGCAAATAACACAATTATTGAGGCTAGAGATGCTATATATTTTGATAACATATTTTTCTTAAGGACTTCAATACTTCAGTATCCTACTCTTGCTCCTATAGCCCATGATTCTTCTAGCAGGCCTATTCCTAAATGTAACACCCGCTCCAAAACCCAACGCAGATGCCACACCAGCTAGGCCGGGAGTGCACCCAACCCATAAGCTGTGAATTTAAACCTAATAACACTGATATTACTGTTATGGTAAACAAATATAACAAACATCGATATGATTTCATAAATCTGGAAAACAGAGTCATATCCACTAATACACCAAGTTCCTAATAGCATACTATCCCAAAAACTAATACAAGGCATAACAAACTCTATCTACTACCTGGTACGCCAGAGCCATCTACGGAATATTCAATCTCATACACCTGTACATTTCACTTGAGTGAGAATCACTATACAAGTGATATAAATGTATAATATCATAGATATGAATACCGAAAATAATGCTAATCACATGCATTATCTTCAATCACTTTAACATGCCAAGCTTTTCAACCAATATTCAAATAAAACAAATCACAGACAATCAAACATTATATCATAATGAAATTGAGGCCTCATATCAACTTTACTTGCACCCTTAAACTTAGTATGACCATTATACCTTATAATCTATGCCAGGCGGAGCTCCCTCCTAACCTGAACCCTTCGGATGGAGCTCCCTCCATGTCTGTAGGGTCCCTACGAACTGTGCTCCCACAGAACCGTAGGATAAAACTGGTATGAAGGAAACATATATTGTATAAGGAGCATATCTATCCATATTTCCAACTTTTCTGTTGTCTTGTTCCTGTTTTTTACCTACTTGCACAAGAAATGCCAAAACAGAAACAAGAAATGCGCCAGTAATATAATACGTATAAAACCAGCGACATTGCATAAACTTGGATATATAAAACTCATATACAATCGTATAAACAAAACGAAAATCAAATCTGATCATAAAAACTATTCCAAGTATAGTGTAATCACTCACCTCTGGTCCAAGCTACTTAGCCTTGATTGGGTCCCTTAGCGGTACTTTTCCTTTCCTTATTTGTTAATAGGAATAAATGGTAAATACCCGTACTATTATATTTGGGCCTGCAACCCTAAAATTAATCATATTTACAAACATATTAATAGTCGGTTTCACCATCTACATTAGCATTTTTCTGCATTTGACTAACCATGTGTTTTGTAGATTTCGGCATAAATGCGCAGTCCCCGTAAAATACTGATATCTCCTAATCCGTAACTCCGATTTAGTCGATTTAAGATTCATTAGAATATTCTTTTCCTGACCTTTCTAACGGTATGTATACACTCAAATCGGAGACGTAAAAGGGGCTAAACTGTCCCTCGAAAGGGACATCCAGTAATTTTTTCAGGAACTACTTTTCTTTGCGGCATTAAATCGAACACTTGTTATGCATTCTCAAATATAACATTAATCTTTAACAGGATAGTCTTGTAGTCCTTGATTTACAATTCATTTATGTAGCAATTATAGAAACAATACTAACTCCATTTCCTTTTTATTTAATGGAATTCTCTAGAATAATTAACAACGGATCAATAAGCGAACCATAAACTACATGGGAAAATTAACTCCAAACCACTAACAATATGCAAGCATTTCAACACCATAACTGCATGTTTTAGAACCTTTATGTGCAGGAATTTCAGATGCCAAAATACAGGTTTCTATGGTTAAACTGCAGCAATTTATTTGCAGATTTTTGACAGCTTACGCAGTCCAAGAGAACCGTCCATATCTCTCAATCAAGAAGCCCAATTTTGTTGATCTAGGATTCGTTAGAAAGATCTTTTCATAATATTTCTAATGATATATTATACACCCAAATCAAAGGTGTATAAATGATCTAAATAGTCCCTCGAAAATGATAGCCAGAAGTGCACATTTTCAGGCAGTTAAATCCTTAATAGAACTACTCATCTGTATCTATTAACTGCAGCTTGATGCCTTATTATCTTTCTTAATCCTCCTCACATATATACAGACATCAATTTGTAGCTTTAATTCCTTATATACATTTTATTATCATGAGTCTTCTATGGCAATGAAACACTTTCTCGTTCACATATAGGCTATACTTTTTGTAAACTCAAAGTTTCATTCTCTGCAGATTTCCCTGATTTTCACTGCAGGTTCAGATGTTCAAAGTGCCCAGATTTTCACAAGTATTAATGATGTTAAATTCTCACATGAACAACCTGGCTTAACTAATTTTCAATTTTCTAAGGTAGCAGGTTATGAATCCTGGGCTAACAAATGAAAACCTTAACTAAATTTCTCAATAGATAACTATCGGTTCAGCTGAGCATTTGAGCAAACAAATGTTGAATAGGTTCTTAACATTTGCCATTCTATAGTAGAACAACCTTAGATTCCCCTTTTACACAAATAGGCATTAAGTTGACTAATTAAAGAAACATGCTCAAGCTTGCTAAGTTACCAGTTAACTGTCTAAATGTCCACAATTTCATTTCGGCATTCTGTCAAGCAACTGATGTGCACTCTAGAATAAATCAAGATTATATAACAACTACATTATGAAATTCCCTCTTTCACAAACAAACATTTAGGCAAGTAGTTCATATGATTTACACTCACATACATTCATCATTAACTCCACCCTAAAGCTCACCGAAGTTTGTTGGAGTCCTCTAAGCTTTTGAATAGGTGCTTGAGTTGGCTCTTAAAGTCTCCAATTTGGTGCTCTAGCAACAGCTGAGGTGGAGTGGTGGCTCACTGGTCCCCATCAGATGGTCTTCTTATTGGCGTCCACTACTTGAGGGCATGGGAGGTTGTTGTGGCCTTACCGGAGTATCACCTCCGCTATTCCGCCAGAAGGCGACCTAAGCTCCACCTGTTTCCACGAGACTTTGAAGTGAAAGTGAGTGAAAGTGAGCGAGTATAGGAGAAGGAGATGATTCTCTCAACACTAGCTTCTTTTAATCAGCATCGGAGGGGGTTTCACAAGCCTTCTGCACATCCACAAGAGTCCTATACGCTCATGGGAAGGAAAGGCCGACCAGATCTGCACTTCACGCTGGCCGCCCACGCGTGCATAGGGAGGGGGGGTCGTTTGTCTTCATCGCGAATGAACTAGAGGTGGGCACGGTTTGAGTTTTAACCCGGCCCGGCAAAACCCACCGGGTCAGTTGACCCGGCGGGCGTCTTAGAAAGAACCGCCCGCTATAGTAGCGGGCCGGTTACAGGTCCACTTAAATGAATCCCGTGACCCGGTGGTTCTACCCTCTTGGTCAAACGGGTTGACCCATCGGGTCAACCGGGTTGAACCGGCGAGTTGGTGACAAATTGGGGCCCAAAATCTGGGCCCCAATATGGTCACCAATCACCAACGGCTATGTTAGCTGTTGGTTTATTTATTATTTTTTTTTAAAAAAAAAAATAATTTTCTTACTTATATCTATATATAGTTTTCCCTTTCTATGTCATACCTCTCTTTCAATCTCACACCAAACACTCCATTTTTCTCAAGTTTTCAATTCTCTCAACAATACTCTTCATTGGTTCCGCTTATCTAAGAGAAATGACATCACGTGGTGGAAGCTCGAGGGGAAAGGGCATTGTCGTTTCTGCCTCCTTACCTACTCAAGAGAGCAATGAATGTCAAGAATACGAAAGTGTAGCTGACGAACCGACACCGTCTACTGCGCCCTCAGAAACTAGAGGAACAAATCCCACTTCATAAACATTGCCAAAATCCGACATTTTTAAAGTCCATTTTACAAAAGTGTATCATAATGATGGCATTATAACTCATGCTAAATGTAAGTATTGTTTTTCCGAATTTAAGCATAGCAAGGGAGGAGGGTATGACACATTTGCTAGACATATGGAGAAGAAGCATCCGGACAAGATAGGAAATCTTCGGAATCAATCTCAAATTTGATTCGCCGTAGACGAAGGTACAGGTTCCCACTCTTCTTTATTTACGTTTTCTCAACAGAGATACAGAGATAAAATCGCAGAGACAATTTCTGTGGAGCACTTGCCATTTAACTTTGCGGAGCGATGCCAATTGCAGGAGTGCATCAATGAGACATTGCAACCGGCATGCAAAAAGGTATCAAGGAGGACTATTCAAAGAACGATCTTCAAACAATACAAACATGGTAAAGAACAACTTTGTGAGTATTTTCGCGCTTGTACCTCATCTATTTCTTTATGTTATGATATATGGACCGATGTATTCCATGAAAATTCTTTTATGGGTATTACGGCACATTGGATTGATAACTCGTGGAATATACAAAAGCGAGTCATTGGTTTTAGGGTATTCAACGAGTCTCATACCGCCGATAATATTTATAGGATGATTCGTGGGATCATCGAAGAATATGGTTTGAGTTTTAAAAATTTTTCAATTTCATTTGATAATGACTTTGCTAATATGGCCTCGATTAGACCTTTAGAAGAATATTTGAGGCCTTCATGCGGGGGAAAAGATTTCCCTATTAGATGTGCTTGTCATGTATTGAACTTATGTGTGCAAACCGGACTAGAGTCACTAAAACAATTTGTAGGACCAATTACGGATATAGCATCATATATAGGAAGGAACTTGACATTGATGAAACAATGGGGTCATTATTATAGAGCAAATAACATGAGGCCCAAAAAATTCCCGAAAGACGTTAAAACTAGATGGAATTCTACCTACAGGCTTAATGCGACATTTCCTTATAAGACATTATTAACTGCTTCTGTTAATGAAGCTTTGCCTGGTTTTAGTTTATTTGAATATCAATGGAATATTGCTACTAGAGTTATGGATTTGCTTTCTGTGTTTAATACATGTACAAATTTATTTTCGCAAGTTTATTTTCCCACCGCACATTTATTTTTGTATGGTGCTGTTGATGTTGCTGAACAAATGTGGAAGTTTAGATTAGATGCTCAATTGGTTATAGGCCTTGTAGAGATGAAGGCAAAGTGGTTGAGCTATTATAGAAATATACCTCCTATTGCTTTAGTTGCATTTGTTTTAGATCCTAGGCAGAAATTAGAAGGTTTAAATGTATATTTAAATGCTTATTACAAGTTCTTAGGGTTTAATGGAGATCAGGATTCTCAAACATTGGCTATGAGTGAGTTAGAGACTCAATGGTTTAGACCGAGACCTGACATTTATATGGATGTTAGTGTAATTGTTAGTGAAGTTAGGTCACGACTTTTTGAACTGTATGAGAACTATTGCTCTCGTTATGGTCATATAGTTCCACAGGTTGCAACTGAGGCGGTAGGACAATCTAGCAGTAGTGGGGGAGAATCATTTCGACAAAGGCAAGTGAAAAAGAAGCCTAGGGGTTCTCAATATACAGGGGTTGACCTGTATTTGAATACCACCTTCCGATTCTCTGAGGACGATAATGTAGATATGACTTTTGACATTCTTTATTGGTGGCAAGGTAATGGAAATTTGTATCCTATTTTTTCATTACTTGTAAAGGATATTTTTGCGTGTCCTATATCTACAGTAGCGTGCGAGCAGACTTTTAGTACAAGTGGAAACATGCTGGACTCAACACGTTCCTAGTTGTCGGCACCAAACATTGAAATTCAAGCTTGCACAGATGATTGGAAGTGTGCACAACGACAACAACAAAAAGCAGAGATGGGAAGTCCAGAAGGAAGTGACTTCTTCTTCACCGATAACATGATGAGCACAACAACGGCCCCTGATACGATCGAAAGCAAGAGCCGTAACACGGCGTCGAATTTAATAGGTAAGTGGGTGACAACTCCAGTCCAGTTTAAGGTAAGAGAACTACGTGGGCTTTGATTCCTCTTACACCCAAGAGGATACGTAGGCAACTTAATTCGATAGGTAAACGAATTAAGTGCAAGCCGTAATTATAATGTCATAGTTTTTTTTTTAAAACTTTCACATTCTATTTCTATATATCATATAATCATAATATCATTATATCATAGTTTTAAATTTTTTTCTTCATTTTTCTCATTTTATTTCTATATCATAATATTATAGTTTTTTTAAAAAATAAATTACATTTTAATTTTCTTTAAAAAAAATGAAAACTATGATATTATGATTCATAATATCATAGTTTTCAAATATTTTTTTTCATTTTCTCATTTTATCTCTATATCATAATATCATAGTTTTTAAAAAAAATATATATATAATTTTTGATATTTTAAAATTACATTTTATTCTTTTAAGAAAATTGAAAACTATGATATTATGATTTATGATTCATAATATCATATTATTATATATCATAGTTTTCAATTTTTTTCTTACATTTTCTCATTCTATTTCTATACATAAATCATAGTTTTTTTAAATTTTTTATCATTTTTCCATATTTTTTAATATATATTTTAATGAGATTATATAAGTTAGATTATATATTAAAAATAAAAAATAAAAACCGTCTGGTTGGGCCCAACCCATTTGGTTTCTGATGCGGACTGAGCAGATTCACGGATCACTTTCGAAGGTGACTGCGTGACTCCACTTAGTCGGTGGGTCAACCCGGCTCGGCGGGCTAGTCTTATGAGCTGTAGGTTCGGGTTGGACTTTGGGCTGAACTGGCCGTGAATTGAACGCAGCCAGAACCTGTTAACCGGCCCGTGCCCACCTCTAGAATGAACAGGGGCTTCATCCCTTCTTGAGTTTCATTAATGGTTGAGACTTAAGTCTCAATTAACCAGTTGGGTTAGGTTTAGTTTAACTCCAATTCTCTTAATTAAATTCTTAATCTTAAATATACTAATGACCATAATAAAGGGGAGTTGTTTCAATTAGGTCCAACCCATATCAAAGGCCTTTATCCCCTCTCAAACGGTTGTCCAATAATGTTATTGATTTCTATTTAGACATTATCATCATTTAAGCCCTTGATTATGTTAAGGAAGAGAACTAGGAAAGTAGCCTCAAAATCAATGTTCATGGACCAACATCAAAGCCCATTATCTATTTGGTTGATTATTCTCCTATAACTTTAACTCGAGGTTTAATTAGTTTAAATTTCTCATTAGTGACTAGTTAATCTTCATAAAATATTCATTAAGCAAATTATGTTTATTTAAAAAAATCTGGGGCGTTACACTAAACCTATAGAAGAACCTAGGAGGAGTAAGAGAGATAGGATAGAAAAGAACCTAGGAGATGATTTTGCTACTTATTTGATTGAGGATACTCCTACTACATATCAAGAGGCCATGAGATATGTTGATTCTCTTTTCTAGAAAGAAGCAATTGATGGTGAAATAAATTCAATATTGAGTAACAATGCTTGGATTCTTACCTCTTTACCCTGAAAATTAACCACTAGGATGCAAGTGGGTATTTAGAAAGAAACTAAGGTGGCGTTTGTTTCACTGGTTTTGCAGTTACAATGTAACTTGAGTTACGATGTAATTACAAAACCAACGTTTGTTTGGATGTAACTCAAACTTGTAACTTGAAATAAAGTGGTGTATTTGGTCTTACATCCAAATTGGTTGTAAGACCAAATACATCACTTGAGTTACGTCACATGCTATGCATGTGACCTTACAATGTAAAAAAAATACATAATGTTATAATCATAATAATCACAATCATATTATTATTATTATTATTATTATTATTATTATTATTATTATTATTATTATTATTATTATTATTATTATTATTATTATTATTATTGTTTTATTATTATTATTGTTATTATTATTATTATTATTATTATTATTATTATTATTATTATTATTATTATTATTATTATTGTTTTATTATTATTATTGTTATTATTATTATTATTATTATTATTATTGTTTTATTATTATTATTATTATTATTATTATTATTATTATTATTATTATTATTATTATTATTATTATTATTATTATTATTATTGTTTTAGTGTTATTATTATTATTATTATTATTATTATTATTATTATTATTATTATTATTATTATTATTATTATTATTATTATTGTTGTTGTTGTTGTTATTATTATTATTATTATTATTATTATTATTATTATTATTATTATTATTATTATTGTTATTATTATTATTATTATTATTATTATTATTGTTATTATTATTATTATTACTATTATTATTATTATTATTGTTTATTATTATTATTATTATTATTATTATTATTATTATTATTGTTATTATTATTATTATTGTTTTATTATTATTATTATTATTATTATTATTATTATTATTATTATTATTATTATTATTAACTTGAAAGCCAAAAACATGTTTTCAAATTCCAGATTTACAAATCCCTCCAACCAAACACAAATTCAGAATACAAGGTATTTCCAGTTACACCTAACCAAACACCATATTTAACTGCATTGTATTTCGAAATACATGTATTTCAAGTTACAATGTAACTGTAAATCCACTGCATTTCCAGTTACATCTAACCAAACGCCACCTAAGACTTGATGGATATATAGAAAATATAAGGCCAGATTAGTTAGCTAAGGTATTTTAATAAAAGGAGGGTTTTTATTACTTTGACACATATTCACTTGTTGCATGTACTACAACAATTAGAATTCTAATTGCCTTAGCTACTGTACACAAATTACAAATTCACCAAATGGATGTCAAAACAACCTTTTTAAATAGAGATTTAGAGGAAGAGATTTACATGAAACAGCTTGCAGGCTTTGTTGTCCCAGGATAAGAGCACAAGATTTGTAGGCTTGTAAAATCTCTTTATGGACTGAAGCAAGGAGTAGCATGCTAAATTTGGCTCCACAATTATCTCCTATGGATTCAAAGTCAATAATTATGATAGATGTATATATTGCAAGAAAGTGAATGATCAATGTGTCATAATATGTCTCTATATTGATGATTTACTCATATTTCCCCCAATATAAACTTGATTAATGACACTAAGCAATTCTTGTCTAGTAAATTTGATATGAAGGGTCTAGGAGAGGCAAATGTGATTTTGGGAATCAAACTCATTAGAACTGAATCTGAAATAACCTTGTTATAATCACACTACACTGAGAAAGTATTAGAAAATTTTTGTTATCTTGATTGTAAGCCTTATGCTACACCTTATGATCCTATATAGCACGCACCTAAAGAAAAATAAGAGTGAATCTGTAAGGCAAGATCGATTTGCGCAAATCATAGGATCTATAATGTATTTGTCTAACAGGACTAGACCCAACATTGGTTATACTGTGACCAGACTTAGTAGGTACACAAGCAACCCGAACTCTGAGCACCGGACTGCTCTTGAAAGAGTTCTTAAATATCTCAAGGGAACAATGTCTCGAGGATTGAGATACACAGAATTCCCTAGTGTTATAGAGGGATATTCATATGCTAACTAGATATCTGATTCCCTGAACTTAAAGTCCACCTCTAGCCAAGTGTTCTTACTTGGTGGAGGAGCTATCCAATAGAAACCTGTAAAACATAACCTCAATGCTAGGAGCACTATAGAAGCTGAACTTATTGTACAAGACTCCACTTGTATTGAATCTGAGTGGATTAGAATTACTTTCTGAAATTTCTGTTATGTCTTTAAATATGAATACTATTACTATATATTGTGATTCTAAATCTACTATTGAACTGTGTAAACGGGGATGTACAAATGACAACATGAACATGCACTTGTGGATTCAACACAAGTCAGTATGGAGACACTTGAAGCACAACGTTGTTAGTACTGAATATATAAAGTCAAAGCTAAATCTAGCGGATTGCCTGACTAAAGGGCCTTCAAGATCAATGATAGCTGATGCATCGAGGGGAATGGGGCTAAACCCATAAATGTCAATAATAGTAGCAACCATACTTCTTTCAATGAAGATCCCAATATAGAAGTTCAAAGGGAAGCTATCTGATTGGTTGACTGGGAGAGTACATTATTTATTATAGGCATACTCTAACCACATTCCTATGGTGAGTGCTCTCATGTAGTGGTTTAAGGTTGAACTTAGCTCTTAATGAGATCAAAGGTTGTATTTAAGCGAGATATCACAGTACAAATATCTCTGGGGATCTCACCTATGTGGAGACCACTATCAGGCTATAGTTGTAAGAGTATGGGTTAACTCTCTAAAAATCCCCATGAAATGGTAATGAGCACATGACCAATAATGCGTCGACCCACTTTGCTTCAATATCGCATAGGATCTCTAGTTTTGCTGAAGATTGATTCAAGGAATGTGGTTCAAAACCTAGTTCACTACATTGCTATCAGTTTGAAACTCTACTAGAAAAACTAAGGTTCAAGTCCGTAAGGACACCTTAGTTTATGATCTTATGTAAGCCCAAATGAACTCAATAATAATATTTGATTTCCTTGTACCTTCCGATTATGAAATTTTGAACTTTGAGAATCAATACAACTTCGGTTGTATATCATGTTGATTAATAGCTTTACTTATTATGAGGTTAGTGGGAGACTGTTGGAAATGAAGTGGTTGGGCCTTAGCCCAACCCACTTCACTTAAATAACCCCATAATAACCTAATCCTTGACTGTATCTCTATAACCCTGAAAATTAAGCCACAAATCATAAATCTTTGACTTTATCTCTATAAAGCATGATCTTTGTTTTAATTACATCCAACGGTCATAAATCTAACCGTTGGATCAGCCTTTTTTTTTTAAAAAAAAAAAAACCATCTCTTGAAACCCTAACAGCCATCTGATTTTCATCTTCTCTCCACGCCTCCTGATCTCCATCTTATCTCCATGCCACCTGATCTACATTCTCTCTTGAGTTGTTGTTCTCTTGAAACATAAGCAGTTGTTTCTTCAACCTTTACTCATTTACAACCTCAATTGGGCAATACTGTCGCACATTCTTCCAAAGACGTGCTACAGAGGGAGATCTATTGGGAAAAGGGGAACCCTAGCTAGGAGCTGGAGTGTTCGTCAGTTTCCTTGCACTCAAGAGGCAAAATCGGCTTTTAGGGCAGTGCATAGCACACCCTACCCAGGCTTGAAGATTCTAAACTTAAATATATTGATTTATAGCTTGTTTATATACTTCTACATGCTCTATTAATTTATTGAACTTCATTTTCATGCTCGGTAGTAAACTGCTTATTGTTTGTTTGTTTTTGAATCAATTTTATCTAACACAATGGGTGGGTATTAAGAGAGACATGCCGCATAGGAAGAGAGAAGAGGGGTTGAGAAGAGAGACATCGGGGTTGAGATGAGAGACCAAAGATGCAGGATCGTGGTTGAGATGAGAGAAGAGAGACGCGGGGCTGGGGTTGAGATAAAGAGAGGGAGGGCAATTAAGTCATTTTTTAACTAGGGTAAGGATTTTAACTATAGTAAAGGTAGAATCCACTAGTTGTAACAAACAATAGGGACATATAAACAATTATGACTGTTTCGTGGGGTATATAAACAATTATCACTTTTGTAAGGGTCCATAAGCAATTATGTTGTTTCCCATGGGTATAAAAGCAATTTTCCCTAACAATAATAATAATAATATCCATTATTATTATATTTTATCATGTGTTATAATTGCTATTATTATTATTATTATTGATATTATTATTATTATTATTATTATTATGTTTTATCACATGTTAGAATTAGTATTAATATTAATATTAATATATTAATACTATTAATGATATTATTATTAATATGAATAATATTATCATTGATATTAATATTAATATTAATATTATTAAATCTAAATCTTTGTCTTTGTTTATTTTTATAAGGGTATTTTTTGATAATGGTATGATTTCAAAAGAACTTCGGCTTTTAAAATTAAAAAAATAATTTTTTTCATTTTTTTTAGGGCTTCTATTTCTTCATAAAAACCAATACAAACAGAAATTATAATCTCCATGAAAATAATATGAAATTCTCCATTTAAAAATATATTTTACAATCCCACCACATATGCATATGCATATGCCTTTTCAAAGATTTTTTAAACAATTAACATATATTATCTTAATTTAGTCTAACTTAATCTACACGCAATTCACGTGCAGTAGGCCCCCCTATTGTTCCTCAACACGTGTCTGACATCCCACCTCGTGGTCCCCACGAAGCTCCTTCTTCTTATCCCCCGCCAGCCACTAAATACGACAAGCAGCAAAACGCCAAAACCCGCTGGACCCCAGAGTTCACAGCCAATAAAGCCAGCCACTACCTTGTCGCCACGTGCCCCAACAATCGCGGGCCCCATTCCTGTGCCGGTTCCGTGGTCTGACGCTTGCGTGGCCACAGTGGCAAGCAACCCTCTCACAAACAGACACGTCGACGTAACCCGTCACATCAATGTTCGACACGTGTACCATTATCCGGTGGTCGGCAGAGAAAAATCTTTTTCCCTTTCCTACTAGAATCTCGTCCATCCACTTTTCGATCTCCTATTGGCCTAAAACGGATCCGTTTCCCATAGTTGAGTTCACTTCACAGTTTACATGAATGAAGCTACTTCCAAGAATTACATCCAAATATTTACAAGGAAAAAAAAACACAAGAAAGATGAGTTCTTGAATTGATAATAAAATTCACAGAAACAACACAATGATTAACATCAAATAGTTGCCAATTGCTGGCTTTATTGCTAAAATTTCATCCCACAATATTGACAAACATAAAGCAAGGCTTGATTTGATCATCATTAATTATCATCATCTTCATCACCATTGCTCAGTAATTCCAGAACCAGAAGGATTGATCCTCCACTGGGACGGCGTAATCGCCGGAATTCTCCTCAAACTTCAAGAATGTATATTTTTTGACTTCTTCATCCTCCTCCGCATGTGAAATATCCGAATTATCAGGCTCCAAGGCATTGGAGGAGTCGGCGGGCTCTAACAATGGCGTGTGTCCTACTTCATCGGTGTAATGTGAGCTATCGGAGTCTAATACAGCACTGTTGGCAGAGCTGAGATCTTCCTGCTTGCAAACAACAATGGGGGCATGGACATCCAATCTTTTGGTCTCAGCTACTGGCTCGCTGTTGATCGATTTCTTGAACTCAGACACATCTTTATCACCTTTGTCCTTCTCTTTGAGTAGGAGCTTTTCCGTGAGCGAAAGAACCTACAAAATGTTTTGTTTGCATATCAAGTATTGGATCACACCGAATCTTTTTGTTAGAAACAAGAAGGAAGTATCAAGTACATGTCCAGCCAATGCTTCGGCTTTTCAAATAGTCACAGGGCCATGATAAAATGCATGAGGGGTCACAAATTAGAGATTAGTTAATAAGATTCGGATGAACATACTTCAATCAGACAAGTGTATACTGTCACCAATATATGCAATCAATAAACAATGTACTAACTGATACCTCATGGATTACATTGTGAACAACAGCATAAAACAATTAATTTAACAGGCATCATCATCCACAAAACTTTGAATCTTAATTTGGAGTGTTGTTATTCATAATTATGAATTCCTTGACATTCATTGACGACAATGTGTTTAACAATTTATATATAGACATTAATTGCAGCTTAAAATTCATAGGTAGAATTCAGAAATCAGATGCTTTGAAATAATTCATCAGAGTAAAAAAAAAAAGGTAGCAAAATGGAACAAAATACTACTTTGAATCAATGCACTACCTCTGATTTAAGCTTTTCTTTTTCCTTGAGGAGGTTGTCATGATCGGACTTCAACAAGTTGTAGCTAGATTTAAGTGCTTCATAGTCCTTCTCCAGTTGCTTGGTCTTCCATCGGGCTCGGCGATTCTGAAACCATATTGCAACTTGTCGAGGTTGCAAACCGAGATCCCTTGCTAGCTGAATTTTCCTCTCAGGTTCAAGCTTATTCTCAAGCTCAAAACTCTTCTCTAGGAACCGAACTTGTTCGGTCGTGAGCCGTCTTTTTTTCTCCGGCTGGTGAAGACTCTCATCCAGGTCCTCATCGATGGGTTCTTCCAAATCAAATGGCCGGTAGAAAGGCGGCTCCGATGTGTTTCCACAAACATCTTCAAAATTCACCATGTTTCTTGACACTGAAACATTTTGAAACCAGAGTTTCAGCATCAAACTTATTCATTAGAAATACCAACATTACCTTCCACCTACAGCTATCCAAAGCATCAGTAATAGTTACGAAATAATCAACAACAAGAATATTTAAATCAAGGTACGTGGATGCTGAAATAAACCAGTAGCAATTTCCAGTGTGTTTGCTGCAACATCACTAACATGCAAGTCAATCAACATCAGTAAAGGAAACAAACTAATGCATTTAGCCTTCAATCTGCTTGCCAGCAGATAAAGAACAAAAGAAATTAAACATAATAGAAAGAAAAAAAAAAGGAACATTAATTTAAGATAAAGGCTGTTCAGTGTTCCCAAAAATTTATGAGAACTATTGTTCACAAAAGAAAACAGATTAACAGAACAATTCTCAAACTGAAACCAGAATCAGTCCAAAACTCACAACAAACAACATAATCAAACACACCACCTTGAGGAAACATTAAGGTGTCTCAGAGCAGAGGAAATTAGAAATGAAACTGATTTCTTACTTTTAATCTGCTAAATTTCTTCTACTAGATCCAAAGCAAACACAATCAACCAACACTTGCAATTTTAAAAAAAAAGGCACAGAATTGATTCAAAATCAGAAGGTAGTAAATACCAAGGAATCCACCAGGATTAGATCCCGGAGAGAGTAAGGCCTCAATAGTCTCAGCAGGGATCCCTTCATTCTGCAACAAAGCAGCCATGTTGGAGCCCCCATAAACCCTCCTTCCAGCCATCCTTCCACAACCCCAAGAACAATAAAAATCACAACTTTTGACTCTAAAACTCACTTTCTTCTCTAAGGCAACCACAACCCAAAGGCCATGAATTCTCCTTTGCGAGAAATCCTTAAAACTCCTTCAAAGCTTGTGGCGAAAGAAGCTAGTGATCATGATCACAGAGGCATGGGAAGAGGTCTGGCCAAAGGGGCTACTCAAACCCATCTTTTCGTCACTCAGAACAAGATCAAGGTAGGATTTTGAAGGCTTGTAACGTTTGTTTTTCTGGTTTCTTCGCAAGTTCTGTGAAAAAGCTTGCACCTTTCCAATGGAAATATGGCAAAAAAAAAAAAAAAGTTGGAAGGTTGAGCAAACTACTGATTGATTGGGAGACAAAGAAAACTCAACTCTGTGTTTCTTAGGTGCACTCTCTCTCTCTCTCTCTCTCTCTCTCTCTCTCTCTGTATCTTCTCTATCTATCTTTCTATGGAGTAGGAGTCTAGGAGAGCATGATGGGGGAGTTTATAAGGAGAGATGGAGAAGGAGAAGGGGCTCCGGAAATGACAAGAATACCCCCTTTATTTTTTGAGGGGGAAGGAAATGTGTGATGACTGATTTGCCCCTGAATTTTATTTATTTATTTATTTATTTATTATTATTATTATCTAACTTTAGTGTTTTCTCACTCCCTAAAATCTTGGTTTTGCTGTATGAAGATAAATCTCATAGCTTTGGTTATTACTTATTATTATTAAATTAACATTGTGTCTCTCTAGGCATGGTAAATGCATATTGTTTTACTTATAAAATGATTAAAAATTTAATTTTTATTCACCATTTTTAAAATTGTTACTAATATGATATCCAACATTATAATAAGCATATTTTTACATGTGTACTAAATTTTTTTAAAAAAATATACTTTTTCATATATAAACAAATTAAAATCACATTTTTAAATAAATTCTCAAATTATCAACCTCTAATAATAAACAATTAATAATTAATAGAAAAACTATTTGATTGGTTAAGACTTAAGACCGCCAAAGACCTCTTGGTCTAGATGCATAGGCCCTTTGCATAAAAGATTCGGCCCACGAAAGTCTCAGGATCGAATTCCTACTAGAGCAAGGTGAGGGTGTAAAACATGGGTCACCCAGTGGGATAGCCCACACAAACATGCGAGTTTGAAATATGGGGTGAATCGAGCCCATGTGCATACCCTATTTGACTAATCTTTTGGATTGTGGGGGACTTGTTGCCCATGTCACACACAAAAAAAAAAGCCCTTAGGACCACCACCAAGGATAAATGATTCATGCAGAATGGTACACATGTTTGCAATGGAATCAATCCATCCATTCATTATTCTAATTTGCAATTTGTCTTTACTATTATTATTATTATTATTATTATTATTCGATGTTTAATGGCAGATATTTATCATGAAATTCATGGTCTAAACAAGTGCCTTCCTTCCACTGCCATCATCTTTGGCTCTATCACTTGATGATCAAAATGCTTGTATTCAAAGAAATTTAAAATGGAGAAAAGTATGGTGAATAATTTTGTTTCATTCAATGCATGAACATCTTCAAAGTTAATGGCTATGTTATATGCATGCCATGTCTGTACTTTCTCCTACAAATTAACTACCTTTTTTGTTTGCATGATGCTTGTGTATAAAACATAGTAAATTTGACTTAACATTTTAATAAAAAAAATTAAAGAGAAATAAAAAGATCTTGATTTACGAAAAAAAAAAAATATAGTCCTTCTCTGAGTTTGTTCTTCTCTGTTATTATTTGCACAAATAAATTAAAATGTATTTAATGATCATAAAGATATATTTAAAAACTCATATTTACAAAATAGTTCCATCGAAAGTTTAGTCCAATCAGTTTGTTATTCATGATTTATGTTATAAAAATAAAATTTTTGGTTTTCAGAAATTTATAATTAAAATGAACTAAATGATCAAAATGTTATTTAATGTAATTTGATGGTAATTTGATGGTTAAGATAATTAAAGAATCACATGATTAACAAAAAATAGTTTCTCAAAAATTTTGTTATGTCATCAGTTGTACAAATTTAAAATTAAAATTCATTTAATAATCAAACTATCCTTCATCGAAAACATGATATGATTTTAAAATTGAATGAACTTTGGGGCCATTTGGTCCTTTGCAATGAAAGATTTTTCTTATAAAGTCTTTTCCTGTAAAGTTTTTCCCAGTAATTGCTTTCCCTATAAAGTAAAATTACAATATTTATTATATTCATTGAAAATTATAATTAAAATGCATGCAACTCCAAGTTTGGCATCAACAAGCTTTCCATGCAAAATAATGTTTATTTTCAAATTTTTCCTTAATTACTCTAGTTAGTAAATTTGGGTTTTATATAACTCAAAATGATTGATTTTTTATAAGGTAAATTTCAAAAAAAGAAAAAAAGGAAAAAGAAAAAAAACATGGTTTCACATATTTGCAAAACAAAGAAAATGTTTTTTTCTTAAAAAATGTTATGATTTCTCCGGTTAATAAAAAATAAATAAATAAATAGAAACTGTCAACGACATTAGCTAGTGCTGAGTTGGTCGGGACATTTTCATCAAATCACATAAATTATAATTGATTAAGTCCTAATTCTAAATTTAACCCTAACCCAATCTAATTAATTAATTAACTAATTAGCCCAACCTTAATTAACTAAACCCTAATTATCTCTCTCTCTCCTATCCCCCGCCAACCCATCTTCCTTTCTTTGTCGCCGACTACAGCCGTTCCTAAGAGCACTGCCACCCTGCCTGTGACGACGGCTGGGCCACCCTCAAATCGGTCTCCGGTGAGCCTTAGTTGTAGCGATCCCAAGGTTTTCCTCGCCGGAGATAGCTCCGGGAGTAACATAGCCCACCATGTGGCAAAATTTAATGGTGTTGATAGTTTTTCCTTTTTTTTAACTGAAGAAATCACAAGTTTTTTATTTCTTTTTTTTTTAAAAAAAATCACTTTCCTTGTTTTACAAACATGTGAAACCACCATATATATATATATATATATCTTTTTCTTTTTTAAATTTTCATTTTTTATATAAGTCAAATTGGGTTTTATATAACGCTAGGGTTTTGGAAAGGAAGAATAAAAGGGTAGTTTTGTGTTGATGTTTATCTAAAGGAAGAAGAACAGGGTTTTTACAAGAGTGGAAATTTTTATTTTACAAATGGGTAGAATTTGGAATTGTACATCTCTCCTATTTTCACAGCCAACATGTAATCTTTTTCACACCCCCTCATCTATGAATCACTTTCCTCGGTCAAAGAGAAAAGAAGATAATTATTTTGCATAGTTCACTTAATACATCAAAGCCATCATTGTTAACTTAACACACCCTTCTTCTCTGCAGGAAAAACCTGGTGCTCCTTGAAACAGAGCACACCTAGTTGAAGAGAAGAGAAGAGATTAAGAAGAGAAAATGATTTTCTTTTGAGTAGAAAAAAAATAATGAGTTTCAGAACGTGTGCGAGACAGAGCAAAAGAGGTATTGCTCTTAAAGAGAAATTAAGAGCTTGTAATACACAAATAAAAATTCTTTATTATCTTTTATATATTATTTATTATTGTGCTTTCTCATAATCATATATTTAAGAAAGATTTGAATGCAGTTGGTGTAGATTGAGCTTATAACACATAGATAATATTTAGTTATTATTGTACTTTTTTATAGTCATATCCTTGTGATAAAATTTGTGTTGTTGATGCAAAAAGATAGCGTATTTTCTCATAGTGGAATTTCTCCGTTGTCGCAAGTGGACAAAGTTCAGATAAAGATCGAACCACCTTAAATCTTTAATATCTTTAATAACCTAAAATAGTAGCTGATTCAAAGACTTACTCATCATCTTGTGATTGCTAGAGATTTAATGGTTGGAGTTTAAGAATGAAAATATGACTGCATTGAAGATTAATGTAAGGGATAGGAAAACCGGAAAAGTGAAGTACAAAGCCAAGGCATCGAGATCAAATAGAACCAACTTTGGGAAACATGTAACATGCTCTTCATCAGCACATTATTAATTTCCTGTTTTTGTTCATTTCCAATCATTTTCATATGCAAAAAGTGAAGAGAATCATCATCTGACAAACATGACAACTATTTTCTTTTTCTTCTAATTTTATTATTTTATGTAAATCCATAAACTAGCCCCACAATATTTGTAATTTTTTTGTTTACAAATATTTAATAAATAATTAAAATAACAGAAGTTTTTTTTTAAAAAAAATTTTCTAACTAAAGGCCATCTTTCATCACAAGATGAATTGTATTATTGTTCTTAATATTTCGGGTCTTAATTTCTATTAGTTGTTTTTTAAAGAAATCAATCAACAACTCATATTTCATTAATCAAAGTGAAGATAACTGATGAGCACGTCATCTTCTTGGGTTGAAATGTATTTAACCTAAAAAATAATGATTAAAAACTCAATTCTACAAATCAAATTCATGATCAGTTCTCCTTGGAATATACTATTAAAGAAAATAAGAAATAAATTAAACAACATAAGTTCCTAGGTCTAACAACATGTCAATATTAATTAAATTAAGAGAGAACTTCTAAGTACTAGAATTTTGACTACAACAGATGAAATGATAGAAGAAGATGAGTTTGGGTGGTCCAATAAAAATGCAATCTGTGTCCATGCACAACCAATCTCCATCCATCTCAAGACTTGTGTAGTATATTGAATATTATCCAATTTCATAAAATTAATCCAAATATGATCTATTGCTTGTGCCAGTTAATCACTTAACTAATCCAAATTTGATTATCTAATTAGCCCACAAATTTCGCAAGTGGTTTCTTGCTTTACATATAAACATTCCATTAACTTATTATTTATTTGCATCAATCAGTATCAATTTGTCTTAATCATTTAATTAATAATTTGGCTGAACATGATTTGTGTCATATTAAGATTTGTGTGTATATAAATTAGTATATGATAAAATTGATGCTTACATAAGCAGCATGAACAATAACAATAGCTTTTAAAAGAGCTTTAGCTTTCCAAAAGAGCTTTTGAAAAAAAAAATTATTATTCAGAGCTTTTTAATAAAAGTTTCTCAGGTATGTTTGGTCTTGCATGTGGATAGGTTTATTTATTCATTTTATTTATTTAAATTTTATTTTAACAATAGTTTCCTTAAAATAAAAACATCTTGTAGGTTTTCTTTTTTTTTAAAAAAAAATTTGGATAAACTACATTCATTTATTTAGAAAGAATAACACATAGTGGCTATGGAAGCCAACATGATACATTAGGATTACATGTTTTCTTTGCGTGGCCCTCTGCTGAGTGCTCCTCCAAGGTGTGATGGATTACCCTTCTCACTCCTAAGTGTTTTCGGTCCCCGTCCTCTTCATCAAAATCATCTCCCCTACCCTAGGTTCCTCCTCCTCATCGAAGCTTAGGGCAAGCTCCGCTTGACAATGCCCTCCATTGGCACTAGCTTCTGCTGCTTAGACATGCATGTTGCATAAAATCAAGACAACATTAGAAAGTCAATCTCACGAATAATTCCGGTAAAAACGCATTAGAAAGCATCTCTGGTTTCTTTCGAGTCAGATGCTCCAGGTAATAACCATGGTCACTAGCTTTCATCCTACCCTGACTTCTTTGTAAAGTCATGTCCCTAGATCCCTCCCTCTGCCACCCCATAAATCTTTTATGTTATGGGGCATTGATGTGAGACCAAATAACTGGCAATGATGTTCCCAGATTCTTCTATATCTTGGCATGTAATGAAGAGATGGTTTACCGTTTCGGCATGCCCATTGCAAAAGTAGCATTGGGTTCTTTCTCCTTGCCAACCTCTTTTGCCAGTGTGATCAATTTGTTATCCCATGCCAGCTATGCAAATAACTTGACCTTAGTTGGGCAAGCTATTTTCAAGAAAGTCACTCCGTATAGGAGTATCTTAGCCTGGCATCAACAAGGAGGTTGTATAAGGATTTCACAGATAAACCTGTTCCCTATTGCCACTTTCGTTCATCTACATCCTCCCGCTGGGAAAAGTTCAATTTAGTCAGGATGTTAGTGAATGCTCTAAACTCTGCTTCAGTGAGGAGGCTCTCTTTAAGCACTGGGATATTGCCTTGCCATTTTCATCGGGCTTGTTGCATCGAGATGTCTGGTTCTCGAATCAGGTATGATAATGGCTCGGAAAGGTTTATGGGGGCGATTCTATGGAGCCACTTATCTTTCCAAAAGTTGACCCTATCCCCCCTCTTGGCTTGGATGTGAATACCCAGTTGCAGTATATATACTCCATTAAGGAGCAATGCTTTTCCAGTAAAAGGATGTCTTTGTCGAGGGTTTCTTGTAGGGGTTAATATAAGAGTTCTGGAAATATGAATGGCAGATAATCTTAAGACAGATGCCAGCTTGGCCATTGACTATCCTCCATCACCACTTTCCAATCATAGTTACATTAAAGCAGCGTAGGTTCATTATTCCCCATCTCCCCTGCTCTTTTGGTTTGCACAGTCCTTGCCAATTCACCAACCGGTAGGCCCCTTTTTGAAGGTCCGACCCATGCCATAGGAAATCCCTTCGTAGGGCATCAATTCGATGAACCGCCCAGTCTAGTAATTTATATGTTGCCATCCAATAATTAGGGATAGTGGACAATACCAAGTTGATCAGTGTTACGTGACCCCCTAGTGAGAGGAAACAACCTTGCCATGCTCCGATTCTTCCTTTGATTTTGTCAATAAGTCTCAGGAAGTCCATCTTCTTTGGCTTGGTCTCAGACATGGGGATACCTAGGTAGTTAATGGGTAAATTTTCCACTCTGAAGTTTGTGAAGCCCAGGATATTTTTAGGAATTTATGTTATTAGATTTTTAATTAACTTCGATAGTTGTTAGAGAATAAGGGAGAGTCTCCCAAGGATTTTTATTTAAATTTTTATTTGGAATAAAGCCTTCTAGTTATTTATTTTATTTGAATATGAATAGTATTCCAAACCTTAAAACTAAAAGTATTTAAGTTACAGTTATATTACTTATGGTTAAGGATAAAGATAAGATTTAAAATCAAACTTTGTATTTATTTAATTTAGAGGATATCTCTTAAAATATTTATTTGATGAGATAAGGATAGGGGTGTGAGTAAATAAGAGGATACTCTCTAACATATAGTTTTATATACGGGATAATAATTAGACAAGGAGAGGAATTATGAATTTAAAAGAGGGATTTAAAATAATTAAATCTGTAATTTAGATTAATTGGAGTCATTAAGGACCTAATGGTAATTTTAAAAATGATCAGGGACTGAAGGATAATGTGTCTCTCTCTGGACCTGGGGACCTAGTTGTAAATTTTGTAAACTCAGGGACCTAACAAGAATTGTTCATCTCTCTCTGGAGGAGGACCTGCATGTAAATAATTAAAGAGAGAGGACCTATCTGCAAACATACACGAGAATCATGCAGGGGAGCATAGTGGAAGGATTGGACGGTCAGGATTAAAAGATCATGGGATGATGGATAAAGTTCGAGGCAGTCAGGCGAAGATCAGCCGTCCATTTCTATCAGTTAAAACTAGCATAAATATGAGCCCATCGTGCGAGCATATCTTGACCGCTCATCATCAATCTTCACTCGGGTTCGAGGCAGGGGATCAAGATCCAGCCGCTCGCTCTTGGCTGATCCACACCATTGATCCGAAACAGGGACAGATCCAAGGCAAGATGTTAAGTTAGAAACCGTTGGATCACACACGATAAAACAAAACCGTTGGATAGAAGCCCGATCACGAGGCACCACAAATACCATCTTCCAAATTTTCAAGCGACATCACTGAAGCCGCTATCAAGGCCAGCCAGAGTTTATCTAATTTGCAAAACAGATATGAAATAGGAATGAAAATTAAAGATAAACTCAGATTTGAACTTCTAATCCGATTTAAAATGAGGTTATCTAGAAGCCCTGCCAAAACTATATAAATAGAGGGCCCTGTGAGCGCCTGAGACCACCGGAGAGCAGCGGCGGAGCTCTATCTTCTCCGAGAGACAGAGGGATAGAGAGGAGAAGAGGTGTCAAGGTCTGAGAGCGCAGGAGAAGGAGTCGTGTCTAGAGGGGATTACGGGAGAGAGAAAGCACAGGAAGAGGAGGTAGAGCTCGTCGGAGGCCAATCTCCGATGAGTAATTTTTTATCGTTATTCTTGATCACTGCCACGCATCCCTAGTAGAACAGTAAGCATTGTTAGGGAACCTTGGGGATTTTTTCATCTGTTTCCAGGACTACACGTCGGTGGGCAGAGAGCTGACGGCGGACTGGAGTGCCCCGACGATAAAGAGATGAGAGACGACGGACCTCAGCCAGGCAGACGCGAACGATACCTTCTGTTGATGGGGAACCCGGAACAGAGGAGTATGGCGCCCGTCACTAGCGATCGTCGGGAGTTACTTCTCTCCGACGAGGCCTGTGTCCAAGATTGAGATGATACCATCTAACGGGTTAACGGGTTTGAGTTTATTAACGGGTTCGGATCCAATAAGTGAGTTAAGATGACTGAACCAAGTTAGTTGGGCTCAGACCGAAATCCAGACTTAATCAAATTAATTGGATTGAGTCAGGTCTAGTTAGATCAATTTAATTGGTTGGTTGGTTTAATCAAATCAATTAGATTGGGTTTAATGATTGAGTCAGACCTAGCTTTTAAAAAACAAATCAATTTGGAGAGAGATAATGAGTTTGGTCCAATCAATTGGTTTGAGTCTAAACCGGTGCACAATTGAGTTAGATGACTTGATCAGATTAGTTGGGTTTGAACTAATTTTGGGATGGTTGGGTTCAACAAGATTGGGTTGAGTCAGGTCCAATGGGCCAGACCTAAGTGATTAATCAAAACAAAAAAAAAAGTAAATAAATAAAAGGTGTAGAGAAGAGGGTGTGAACCAGGGACCCATTACTTGGGCTTAGTGGGCCTTAACCACTAAGCTAGTTGCTTTTTTTGAGATTGAAGAGAGAAAAGCCTATTAATAAAAGGGGAAAAGCTTAGATAGCCCATAAATCGGGCTTGGGTCGAATTAGGACATCATGCATGTTTTTATTAAAAAATTACGAATGTTACTGTTATTAATTAGATCTTACTGCCAGATACCGACATAGAGACTATTCGGGAGTAAGGGTCAGGGAAGGTTTTCAGATATAGCAAAGGTAAGTTACCTCTGCCTAGTTTCCACCCTTTATCGGGTTCCTTGATTTTATTGTTGCTATTTCTTTTAGCATGTCTATTGTCTATCTTTTTTTTGGAATGCGTGCACATAGTTTGCTTCCTTCTTTATATGTGCATGGTCGATGTGTTGGAAAGTTTTTTTTCATTATCTATTGTTTGGATTCTTTGTTGGGCACACCACCTTGTGACCGACATTTGATCATAGGCCATGGTCTTATGTGATGGCCAGGTAAGTGTGCGCCAGGTGAGTTCTTATTCTGCCGGTTTAGTGGAGCAAATGCTCATGTGGAGCGCTCAGGGCTGAGGACACCCTGACGTTTTGAAGGTTCCTTGCTAGTGGGAGGATACCCTGGTAGTCCAACTTGTCAGTGGGACGATACACTGACCGTGTCGACATGTACAAGATACCGAGGTCGATTCCAGATGAAGCTGGGTGCTGACCGGAGAAGTGTGTCGAGCCGGAGGGCTATTTTCTAATCTAGGAGTTCTTTTTGTTTTCTAGTCTCCTAGATCCTTGTTTGTAAGGGGCATGGCCCCAGTTGTGTGACTTGATGATTGTTGAGTTTTGGCATGCTTTTATCGGTTTGATGTTTTCATTTCGTTGTGATCCCTGCGGGGAACTTACTGAGCTGTCCTTTCGAAAGCTCACTCCACTTTCTTTTTCCTCTCTTTCAGGATTGAGGGATTAGCTGAGTTGGTTTCAGGAGAGTCAAAACACAGCTTGCAGAGGTTGGAAGATCTCAACTAGTTCTGAATTGTAGGACCCCTGTAGGGTGTATAAATTCTATTTTTTTTCCTTTGTAACTCTGATAAATAAATTTTGATGTAATTATGATATTTTGTTATTTTTTCTGAGTTACTTAGGCCTTATACCCGAGAGGGGCCCGTCTCCACTTGGATATTGCCGATCTGTGCCCGTGCCTGAGGTCCCGATTCTTCCTTTGATTTTGTCAATAAGTCTCAGCCAGTCCTTCTACTTTGGCTTGGTCTCAGACATGGGGATACCTAGGTAGTTAATGGGTAAATTTTCCACTTTGAAGTTAATGATATTTACCATGGCCTTGGGAGATCTTCCCATGGCGTTAATTGGGATAAGTGTAGTTTTATGATAGTTGATGCATAATCTCGAGAGTCCCTCGTACAGATAGAAAATTAACTTGAGTGTGTACAAGTGTTCAGCTCCTCTAGAGCATAAGACTAGCATATCATCTGCATATTATAGGGATGTGGTTTCCTTTTCCTGGCTCCCATAAGAGATTCCCTTGAAAAGATTGGCCTTTCTAGCCTAAGATAGTATCGCGCTAAAAACATCTGTGACTATGACAAACAAGAGGGGGGAAGGGGTCTCCCTAGAGAAGGCACTTTCTATGCCTCACGTAACTTGTTGGCATCCCATTAATGAGGACTTGGATTTGGAGGTTTGGAGAATCGTTTGGATCCTTGAGATCCATTTGGGCCCAAATCCCAGTGCTTGAAGTGCTTGTATTAGAAAACCCCATTCAACCATGTCGAAAGCCTTCTCAAAATTCACTTTCAGCAGTACTCCCCCCCCCCGGTTGACTCACCTTCATTTAATGAATGAGTTCTTCGGTAGGCACAATGTTATCTTATATACTCCTCTCTTAATGAAGGTTGTTTGGGATTCATCTACTAGGTCATGCATCAGTGTGTGTAGCCTGTTGGGGAGCACCTTGGTAATAATCTTTATGGAGCAGTTGATAAGGTTGATGGGCCGATAATCCTTAAGTTCCTGGGGTTTCCCGTTTTGGGATAAGTACGATGCGAGCCTAGTTAAGTCTTTCCAGTTGTGCTTCTCCTGCATGAAGCTCTATGAATATATAGCTTCATCATATCCCCCCCTGATGAATTCCTATCCATGTTGATAGATTGTAATTAGGTATCCGTCTAGTCCCAAGGCCTTTTCTGGATTGAGTTCGCCCAAGGCTACCCAGATTTCCTCTAGGGTGAATGGCCTTTCGAGACATTCAAGGTCTACCCCTGGGCTTATCCTTAAAAAGTTGATCAAAGTTGGTAGTATATCTGAGTCCACGAGTGCTTTTGATTAAAACCCCGGTTTTGGTCCCTCTACTTTGACCCAATGTTCATTTTCATCCATGTGCTTTAAAAATCTTTGATATAGTCCCTGTATTTTGGGGGTTTTTGTTTGAATACGTCCCTAGTGTTGACTTGGTAGCATATGTGGCTAGTATTTCTAATGTGACGTCTTATGTGGCAAGGTTAGGATGATGTGGCATGCTGACATGGTGATGCGCAGAATCCGCAAGTGCATAGGTCGTATAAAGTAATAGAGTGGACTATGGAAAAGTCGGATATCGATCCTCGGGGAAAAGGAAGTATTAGTAATAACTACTCATCTATTATCTAGTCAATCCAAAGCTGGGTGTTTGTGACCTAATTCTAAATTGGAGAAATTAATAACTCAGGCTATGTAAATGGAAATTAGCCTTGATAACAATCAATTATGAGAAGGGGATACTTGGGTAGTGAATCAACCTTGGATTTTACTCTATAGGAAGATGAGATTTCTCTATTTATGATTAGTAGGGTTTGGGCCAAGGGTTCCTAAGGTGTACTAAATCACTCTCTCGAGACAATTAATACCTAATTCCATCAATTGCATTACGATCTAGGGAACCTATATCTCGGAAAGATTGTGGGAATAAGTCATATTAAGGGCTTGCTTTACTTAGTACCCGAGCTCTCGGTGTATTCACAATCTTCTCTATTGGAGTCGGTCTATACATGGGGAGGCGCTTGTTTCTTCCCCCGTATGGACTACGATAATCTCTCCGGGCTCTCGCAACGTAGAAAGACTAACATAATATTGGAAACATCCAATAGACTTGCAAAGCCAAACCAATCATTCAAACATAGAAATCAACATCTCATTAATGCATAATCCAAGGGTTCATCACACCAAAGTATCTACAAAATTAGTTCCTCATGAATAGAGAACAACAATCCAAAACAAAGAGATTACAAGCCAAAAAGACCATAATAAAGATCGCCATTACATACACTGTTGGTGGCTCTATTGGATTCCTCTTCAATGCTTTGTCCTTCTCTTTCTCCAAGATTAGGAGGTGGGGCTCCCAATCCCTAATCCAAGGTTTTTCTTCTCTTCCAAGCTGATTCTCTGCCTCCAAAGCCCTAATCATTAAGGGCCGTATGCGGGCCCGTATAGAATGCAGGTTGGCTCATAAGACCGTATGACACACGTATGGCTTGCATGTTGAGCCATACGGGTTGTACACGGTTCCGGGAGACCCAATGTAAAGACCGTCTATATCTCCAGGTTCATACGAGCCGTATGGAGTCTCGTATGAAGTTGTGTCTTCTTCAAAATTGCTTCGTTTTGGTCTCGATTTCTCCTTAAAAGCTTCCTTTCTCCCAGTGTATCGCTATTACGCCCTGTTCATCAAAATCAACACTTTTTAGGTACAGGCGGGCTATAATTCCATCAAAATAGCATGTTAAACATACATGAATATGATATAAAATTACGCTCAATTGAACACTTATCAATATCTCTATACTTGAAGGTTTGTTTGTCCTCAAGCAAAGAATAGAAGTTAACAAGAGATGATAAGTGTTCACCCTCCGGCCATAAAATCATGATTATACTCTATTCTAAGTTCACCATCAAAACATGCATTCTCCTATTTCCACACAAGGGCTTAGATTGATCTTGTGCTATGTTTCATTTTGGCTCTAGATGAACATTCTCACTCCACATGCCATGTTCTAAAGTCTTAGCAATATAAGCATCCCTTCAATGGACTCTAGAAGATCCTTGGGGCCCTAAGGTCAAGTCAACTACCCCTCTATTGAATAAGTGGTGGACAAGTTCGAGAAGTTCTGAATAAACAATTTATTTATTTATTGATCTATTATTATTATTATTTTGTAAGGCATCCTTAATGGATCTGACTTTCCTGTACTAAAGACCAATGTAGAGTGTAGATTCTCATTTCTGAGGGATGCACATTCTGATTAGGCACCAGAATACCCGTCTACTCAGAGGATTAAAACTCTACCTTTGTGTTCATACTAAAGAGTGACTTTTCGAATTAAGGGGCACTCTGATTAGGAGCTAGAACCTCAAACTACTTCATCACAAAAAGCAGTGGAACACTGTCTTTATTGCTTGCACAACTACTATGTACACTACTAGTTTATTATTCTCTTACTTGTCCACCAAGTTAAATTATCGGGGTTTGAAGCTTGAACTAGTGTCATGAAGCCTCTTGGAGATATTGAAAGTAATGCTTAGTAATTAAATTCAAAAGAAAATGGCAATGGGTTATCTATTGTCACTAGAGGTTTTGCGTTGCACAAAGATATTCTCTAGGTGCCCATGGTGTTTCATAGGAGAAATTTAAAATTTTGGATGCTAAGATGGTGTATTATGAATGAAGTACATCAATGCTTTTCCTAACAAGGCCGTCATTGGTGTATGCTAAACATGCTCTTTCATATAAAGATTTATAATGAATTTCAACTATTAGCTACATATCTCCACAGTTAAAGATTTGCAATGAAACTATAAATAGATAGGTAGCTACCCATCTCCACACTTCAAAACATACATTGTCCTCAATGTACTCAATCAAGCTCAATAATGATAAGAATTCGAAGAATAAGCATGGAGACAACCGAACTAAGACTTCCATGATGAAATGATGTGCTTCTTGAGTTCCATGATTTGATCGCGGAAGCACAAAGTGGGGAGTGTGTATCCGTTTTCCACATATGCAAGGGACGAGAGATCATCATAACTCCAAAAACATATCAAATCAATAGAAGCCACAGAAGATAAAAATAAAGATAAGTTTAGCAGGGTGGGACCCATGCTAACTAGTACATAAAAGATAAGAATATGAAAGACACAAACATAAAAGACACATCAAAGCAAGTAAAATAATAAGTCTCAATCCTCTCTAGGGGGGCTGCTTATCTTCTGGTGCCTCGGGTGATGTAGCGGTAGGTGCCTGAGATAAAGGAGGTGGAGGAGGTGCTCCGGTTGGAGGTACGGAAGGTGCATGTCCTCGAAGGTATGTGAAGAGCTCTATAAATTGGGCTCTCATCTGGCGCTGCTCCTCAAGGATGGTGTCCAGGGCTTCGGACCCCGGTGATCTACTCCTCCAATCTCGCAAGTCTGCTCCTAGAGGATGAGGGTCGTCAGTCGGCAGTTGGCGATGATGAAGGGCCCTCTGATCTGGACTTTTTGCTATCTGAGCTCTCAAACTTTTGGCCGACTAAGATATAGCGGCTGCTAGTGTGGCGGACTAGCCCCATCTGATAAAGGGTGCTTATCCTAGTGGGGAAATAAGAAGCAGCCACCATACACCCTTTGTCCTTTGCTCGATGTCCATCCCAATGATCAGTCGGGTGATGTAGGGTCCCTCACTAATGGCCTTGAGACGGGGGCTCTGTTCTTGATGCGCTAAATAGTCAGCGAGCACATATCTTAGGTAGATGGGTGCCCGCTCCAAAATACTGTAGTCAGTGACTGTGACCACTCCTGTGCTGTCATCTCTACCCGTGATTGACCGACTGATTAAAGCGTGAATGTAGCAGTGCACAGTGTCAGTCATAAAAGATGCCTTTTGGTTGTCGTGGAGCCCACCAAGCTACAACTAGTAGAGAGTAGAGGAGATAATGTGCTCCAAGAAGGCGGTGAGTAGCTCGTTGTAGTGGGGGCTAAAGACGAAATCTTGATCATAGAATCCCATATACAGAACGAACTGAGTATAGCTCATGCTCCGCTGCTCACTATAAAGTTGGAAGGTGATGGCGGTAAGGCGCCGCTCGGATACAGAGCTCCGGTCGGCCTCAATGGAATTAAGCAGCTCCAATGTGTGCTCCCTAAACACCGCGTGGTTGAGGGAGATAACTCGATCCCAACCAACCACAGAAATGAGCTTGCGCACTTGGTCGACAATCCCAAGCTGGCCGAGAACCTCACAGTCAATGATGCGCGTACAGCCAAAGGGCCGAGCGGCGAGACGCTTGTAGCGGTTGCGGAAGCGCTCCTCTGTGAACTTAGGTGCTGCAAAGGATGATCCCTCTCTCGCCTTGCGCTTTTTAGGCGCAGAGGCCACCTTCTTCTGAGGCATGTATGCGGAAAAATTGAAAGTGCATTAAAAAAAATAGGGAAATGGAAAGAAAACATGTATTCTAGTTGGCATACGGGCTCCATGCGGGAGACATATGGACCCCGTACTTGCCCCATACGAGCCATACGTCAGACCGTATGGTCTTGGCTATGAACTAGGCTTGATTCCAAATAGGGCGTACATACGGGCCATTCAAACACCTACGGGCGCCGTACGGCCCGTGCGCGGCCTAACAAATCTCTCTACTCACTTTCTACTCTAGAAATGACTCAAATCTTAGTGTTGTGGTCTAAATTTGGTGCAAACATGCATACATTCACCCTAGAGATCATCCAAGTGCAAGCCCTAGGTATCTAACTTTATAAAGAGGGATTTCGTCGATAAACCAAAACAAATCAACGCATACCTAGGGTGGATGATCGCCCAAATGCAAGGGAGAGGGTCGCGTGAGGTGGGGGAACGCAAGATTTGTAATGGAGATGAGGAGGGGTCGGTGAGGACGTTTTAACAGAATGAAAGGGCGCGATATGAAACGCCTCACCTTTTGTAACTATCCGACTCCATATGGGCCCGCATACAGGCCGTATATGGGGTAGTATACTTCCCAGGTAGGATTATATGGGACCCTATACGGGCCGTACTCTACCTCGTTTACTCCCTTAGCTAGACCATATGGTCCCTATACGGGCCGTATGACTCCCCGTATACACATGGGTTTGGCTTATGCAACCAATACCAACGGCCATTCTTGACCTCATCGCGCGACCTATTAAGAATTATCAATCTAGGGCTAATAAAAAGAGCATCCAACATGATGAGATGAGTGATGCAAATGTAGAAATGAGACATAACATCAATTTATTTCAAACATCCTAACTAACACAAAGAAAAAAGAAACTTTTCAAGAACTTGGGTTGCCCCCCAAGAAGCGCTTGCTTAACGTCACTAGCTTTACGTACCTCAATTTACCTCATGGGGGTTCAAATACGTTAAAGTTCTCATCAACTCCTCTTTTGAAACATTCACCAAATAGTAGCATGCCCAAGTTAGTATAGATAGCACAATTATGTTCTTCATACCTGAGCTTCCGCCTAATGTATTGTGAGCTAAAGAAATAATGTTTACCCCTTTCTCTTTGACCTTCTTCCAGATATTTGCACCAGCGGTGAATTTGTGCCTCTTCCTTTTTGTCTCTTACTTGGCTCTGGACTAATCTTCAATGTATCAGAATTTCCTTGAGCTTTTCCCGGGTCCTCCTCGATCTCCCCCAAATATTGGGTTAGCGGATCTATCATCAACAACTCTTCCATACATTCAAAAGTAATTATGTCAACCTCATCAATACTATACGAAGTATCATCTTGAGCCATTGTGTGTCTCATAGCTTTAGGCAGCTTGAATACTACCTTTTGATCTCCAACTCTCAATGCTAATTTCCCTTGTGCATGATCTTCCAAGGCTTGAGTAGTGGATAAGAAAGGACGACCAAGTATGTTCGGAACTTCGACGTCGTCATCCACATCTAGCAGTACAAAATCAGTTGGGAAGACAAACTGATTTATCTAAATGAGTAAATCTTCAGCTAGCCCCTTCGGTCGTCTCACTGTTCTATTGGCAAGTTGTAATGTCATCCCCGTTGGTTTTGATTCATCAAGGCCCAGCTTCATGTACAGCTGTATGGCATTACATTAATGCTTGCTCCTAAGTCCACCAATACTTTCTTCATTATCCCTTCACTAAGTACACAAGGGATGACAAAATTACATGGATCCTTCAATTTCTTGGGTAGATTTTGCTGCAAAACTACAAAATATTGGGCATTCAATGTGACCGCAAAACCATCTTCCATTTTCTTCTTGTTGGATAGAAGTTCCTTCATGAATTTTGCATACTTCGGCATTGGAGATAGGACTCCATCAAGGGTAAGTTGATGTGCAAGTACTTTATTATGCTTGTAAACTTTGCAAATTGAGCATCCTCCTTGTCCTTCTTTAACCTTGCAAGATATGGAATTTGTGGTTAATAAGTGAGGATGGGCGGTTATGCCAACTACTTCTCTTTTTCTTTATGCTTCCCTTCAGAACTACCAACAGGTTTAGTTTCTTCCACTTCAATGGTGCTCTCAACTGAGGATCTTATAACGGACAACTCTACCTCTTTCCCACTCCTAAGTGTAATGGTCTTAAGCTACTCCTGGGGGTTTTCTTCTGTGTTTCCCAGGAGGCTTCCTTTGAGGTCTCTCAGATAGGGTCTTGGCCATTTGTCCCACTTGATTTTCCAAACTCTGGATTGTAGCTTGCAAATTTTGGATTGTTGTGTCATTGTTTTGCATATACTTCAATAAGAGCTCCTTCATGGTAGATTTTCTTTCTTGTGGTGGTTTTGGAGTAGGTTGGAAGCCTGGATGATATTGTCCTGCTTGTGGATTCTCATAAGATAGTGCCGGGTGGTTCCATTTTGGGATATATGGTCTATATTGACCCTTCTATTGTCTTTGTGCATTTCCCATATATTGGATTTGCTCCGTGGATACAACTTCGGCGCTTGCAATGCGACAATTTGATGTCTCATGTCCTCTTCCACATGTGTTGCAAAACATGACTGCGGCTGGCCTTGAACTACTATGGGATATAAGTAATTCAATCTTTCTTGTCAATACTTCTAACTTCTTCACAAGAGCGGCATTTGTGATTGTGGGTTCATCCAATGATTCAACCGTTTTAACTTGTTTTCCCCTTGTAGACCAATGAGCTTCATTACTAGCCATATCCTCAAATATCCACTCAATATCTTCCGGGTATTTATTTCACAATGACCCACCGGCGGCGGCATCAACTGGTTGCCTTATGGTGTTATCTAACCCATTGTAGAAAGTATGAACTTTGGCACACTAGTCTAGACCATATCGAGGACAACGACAAAGTAAATTTTTGTATCGCTCATGAGCTTCAAAGAAGGTTTCCGTTGAATCTTTCTTGAAGGCGGAAATATCCACTCAAAGCTTCGCGACCTTTCTAGGTGGAAAGTAACGGCCAAGGAACTTGTCTAGCATTTCGGCCCAAGTGCGAATGGATCCCGCGGGAAATGAAGTGAGCCATCGATAGGCTCCCTCTCTCAAACTGAATGAAAAAAGTCACAACCTAATAGTAGCATCAGAGGCCTTATTGATCTTGAACATATTGCAAATATGAACAAACTTTGCTATATGAGCATGGGGGTCTTCATCTGGCCTTCCATCAAATTGAGCTATATTTTGTATCATATTCATTGTGCTAGTCTTTATCTCAAAATTGTTCAAGTTGGCATTCGGAGGGTGGATGCTGAATTCCTCTTAGGTGTAATGAGATCGCTCATATTCGGATAGAGTTTTTCTTCTTTCGGCTATGATGGACACTTCTCTAACTTCAACAGTCGCTTCAGTAGGGATGGAGTTTACTACTTCTAAAGAAGATCCTAGGATTGACTCTTCCGCTTCTCTTAGTCTTTGGTGCAAAGTTCTCTCTATCTCACTATCTCCTTGAATCAAGCCCTTTGGGTTTTTACGGGTCATGCATCAATTCCTCACAACCAAATATAGTGAGAAAGATTATAATCAAAGAAATTAATCCAAAGAAAAAGTAAAATTAAAAATAAATAAAGAAAAATAAAATGACTAAAGTATCAAACTCCTAGCTTTCCTCGTAATCCTTGTTCCCCGCCAACGACGCTAAAAACATGATGCACAGAACCCGCAAGTGCGCGGGTCGTAGCAAGTAATAGAGTGGACTATGGAAAAGTCGTGTATCGATCCTCGGGGAAAGGGAAGTACTAGTAATAACTACTCATCTATTATCTAGTTAATCCAAAGATGGGTATTTGTGACCTAATTCTAAATTGGAGAATTAATAACTTAGGCTATGGAAACAAAAATTAACCTTGATGACAATCAATCATGAGAAGGGGATACTTGGGCAGTGAATCCCTTTTAGATATTACTCTATAGGATAGATGAGATTTCTATGTTGATGATTAGTAGGGTTTGGGCCAAGGGTTCCTAAGGTGTACTAAATCCCTCTCTAGAGGCGATCAATACCTAATTCCTTCAATTGCATTACGATCTAGGGAACCTATATCTTGAAAAGATTGTAGGAATAAGTTATCTTAAGGGTTCGCTCTCCTTAGTACCCGAGCTCTCTGTGTACTCACGATCTCCTCTATTGGACTTAGTCTACACATGAGGAGGCGCTCGCTACTTCCCCCGTATGGATTACAATAATCTCTTCGGGCTTTCGCAACGTAGAGAGACCAACATAACAATGGAAACATCCAATAGACTCACAAAGCTAAACCAATCATTCAAACATAGAAATCAACATCTCATTAATGCATAATCTAAGGGTTCATCACACCCAAGTATCTACAAAATTAGTTCCTCATGAATAGAGAACAAGAATCCAAAACAAAGATATTACAGGCCAAAAAGACCATAATGAAGATCACCGTTACGTACACTATTAGTGGCTCTATTGACTTCCTCTTCAATACTTTGTCATTCTTTTTCTCCAAGATTGGGAGGTGGAGCTCCCAAACCCTAATCCAAGGTTTTTCTTCTCTCTCAAGTTGATTCTCCCCCGCCAAATCCCTAATCATTTGTATTTATACTTCCTCCTATGGTTTTGGAGTGTCATTGACCTTTCTACCACTGCCGTAGTGTAAGGGAGGGTTACGCCCTATGGGTATTCATACGGACCATATACGGGCCCATATAGAATATAGGTTGGCTCGTACGACCATTCATCAGATCGTATGACACCCCGTATGGCTTGCATGTTGAGCCATACTGGTTGTATATGGTTCCGAGAGACCCAATGGACTTCGGGCTGTATGGAGTCTCGTATGAAGTTGTGCCTTCTTCCAAATTGCTTCGTTTCGGTCTCGATTTCTTCTTAAAAGCTTTCTCCCAATGTATCGCTATTATGCCCCATTCATCAAAATCAACACTTTTTAGGTACCAGCGGGCTATAATTCAATCAAAATAGCATGTTAAACATACATGAATACGATATGAAATTACTCTCAATTAAACAATTATCACATTGCATGACAAAATATATTTTGAATAAACTAATTTTTTAAATGATGACGTGATATGCTGACGTGGCATGCCACCTGGAATAAAAAAATGAGATAATTACTTGCATGCCCCTACAAAACATCAAAATTGCTTATTTACCCTTATAAAAGTGATAATTGCTTGCCTACCCCTACGAAACAACAAAAATTACTTATATGCTCCTACTGTTACTCATTGTTAGTCGCTGTTAGCGGTTTTTTTTAGGGGTATGCAAGCAATTATAAGGGGCATATAAGTAATTATTGTTGTTTCGTAGGGGTATGCAAGCAATTATCACTTTTGAAAGGGTAAATAAGTAATTTTGATGTTTTGTAGGGGCATGCAAGCAAAAAACCCTAAAAAAATTAACCACATTCAGTTCGTATTCCACCTATGTTGTGACGTCATCCTAGTTTCTCATTTAAACAAAAACCTGAAAGTACAGGGACCATATCGAAGATTTTTAAAGTATAAGGACGAAAATAAACATTGGGTCAAAGTACAAGGACCAAAAATGGTTTTAATCCTTCTCTGAAATGATCGGAGATGTCCTGAACAATACCGCTTCCTCGAAGAAGGTCTTGCCTTGATGCTTGATCCTGGGATCCAATTCCTATATTTGCGTTGGTTGGCCATAGCGTGAAAGAATATTGTGTTATCATCTTCTCCTCGTAGCTAGGTGATCCTTGAGTCTAGCCTCAATTACTCCTCTTCCACTCTGATTTTCTCTCATAGCCCCTTTTGCAGTTAAGGTACTCCTCTACTTCATCTTGGTACAAATCTCGCGTTTCTTGGAGTACGTCTAGTGGTTCAATCTTCCCAAGCAATTCCTCCTTTTGTGCATTGGCCTTTTGGTAGATTTCAATTGATTCCACTTGCGTATTCTCTTTCTGACCAGCGTCAGTTTCTTGTTTATAAAAAAGCTCCATTCCCATCTTACCTGGTACCTTTCCACCATTGGTTTACCATCTCCCAGAATCCCTTCCGTTGTCCTCATGCATGCTCTATTGAAGTAGAAACAGTTTTCTGATGGTCAAAATTCCCGCATTCCAGGCATATGGGTGTGTGATCGGATCGCATTCGGGGAGTGATGTTTGCCAGAATCTAGGAAAGTTTGACAACTAGTCCCCAGTCAAGAGGAACCAGTCTAGTCCTGCCATTGCCGGCCTGGATCTTCAATTCGTCCATGTGAACTATTATCCCTGCAGTGGAAGGTCATAGAGCTGTAGGGTTTGGATTGCTTGCTCGAACAGTTCAGTTTCCCAACTGGCGTAAGCTCCCCTGTTACGCTCACCGCTCCATCAAGTAGCGTTGAGGTCTCCCCAGTTGTCCATGACTCATCCCAACGTTGTCTGATAGCTTTCATCTCCTCCCAGAATGCGATTTTCTTTAATCGTTCACAAGGCCCATAGGCGGTGGTTAGCATCCAATTTAGGGAGTCCTTAGTATTTTTTAGGATCACCGTGATTGAGTAAATGTCAATGAAAACTTGAATGGCTTTTGTATTGGTTAATATTCTAGCCAATACAACACCCTCCTCTTGTTTGCTTGGCCGGCAAAACAAGCTGTTCATTATACAACTTGCCTCCCAACGATCTCCAAATTCAATCGTTGACGGCGGAGAGTTTTGTTTCTTATAAAAAAAGGTCTTCGCATTGTCATTCTGCAGGAAGTCCGCTACTTGATAGTGTTTCTTCCGTTTCCCTAGTCGCCAGATATTTCATGAGATGATTTTCATCTGTTAACTAGTAGGACCCCTGAGTCAGTAACACCAGAAGGCTTAGACGCCTTCGACCGCACCCCATCGACTCTCTTTGACTCCATTTCCCGTATGTGTGCTAACTGTGATGCACTCTCTGCTCCAGAGTGTCCTAGTTACCATCAAGGCCGTCGAAATGATGTCCCTGCGAGGCCATGCAGAGAGAGTGAGCGGAATATTAGTAAGAGTAGAAACATTATCTTGCTCATGAAGTGATTCTATCTTTTGCTGATTTGTCAGGTCTTCCGGATCTTGGCAACCAGTGTTATGTATTTCTATCTATATCTTCCTTGGCCCTTGGGAGGGGTTTTCCCAACTGGTTTGACCACTTATGGTGTACTTTTGCTTTGGGGAGCCTTTGGAACTTTGCCTTGTTTCTCTAGTTCCTCTTTCTCCTTCAGGAGATCCCATGTATCATTCGTAACCAGTTCAATGAGCCTTTGATAAACCGAAATGCCATTTTCGATATATTAATGTTAAGCCATTTCCCTAATTTTATAATGTTTTGAATATTAGGGGTAAGGTTAGGGGAAGCATCAGCTTTGGAATTATTTTCCTTAACTCCTTGATGTAATTGAGTTTGTGATTGATGTGGCCCATTGTAAGGGAAATTTGGGATTTCATTCATTTCAAAAGAAGTTACAACAGTGTTTAGTAGGCCAAAAGAATGAGTTTGATTTATCTCTGTATGCCTTATAGAGCTTGAGGGCTCAGTTGGGCCGTTCGGGCTACCTGTAGCCCGCCCGCTCACACAGCCTAGTTTTGCGCTTACAGCGTGGATCTCGGTTTCGCCAGATGGCTGCTGAGGATTGGTTGGTCTCTTCGTGCCACTGCCGATGACATGATAGCAGGTGTCGAGTACCCGCACCTAGCTCTGGTCCCCTTTTCTTGAACCGGTTCTTAGGGATTGGCTTGTTCCCATGTCTTGCGCTCCATTGTTACCATCTCATCCTTGTCCGGGTTGAGTAAAAGTGACTCCGCATCCCTTTCCTCTACTGGCCCAGCTAAACCCAGGCTATCAATGATCGACATATATGCCGCTTTTTGTACCCTGTGACGCTGCTCTCCATCGGGTAACCCGCTAACATGGTTGTGGAGTAGTGTTGACTACCGACTAGGGTCCTCGATGACCCCCCTCCCCCCCACCCCCCCCTCCCTAGATGCACCAGAGTGATAGTCGGTCGCTCGAAAAATGATTTCTCGGTCCCCGCTAGGCACATGGTCCCTCTGTTGCGTCGTACCTCGTCCATCTTGGATGATGGAGATTCCGGTCTGCGGTCGAGGGTGGAAATGCTCCTAGAGCCATTTAGAGTCCTCATGACCGCCTTACCCTTTTCCTCTCTTGTGAAGCAATGGGTTCCTGTCCTCTGATGCAGCTCCGAGGTCCACCCGCAGTGGCTCGACAGTCTTGTCAGAGATGGAGCAAAGACTGGGTCGTTCTCACCCTTCCAATCACTTCAAGGGAGATATGGTTGTCCCCGTTCCATCAGCACCTCAAACTCATGGTTTCTGCTATCTATGCTTGCTAGAATCTTGGCTGGGAGCTCGCGACCTCGTCGGACAAGAATGACGGTTCAGATGTCATCGACGAAGGTCGTATCCCTCTCATAAGCAAAAATTAGTTCTCCAATTGGTTTGAGTAGCTTCTCAATCGTGTCTCGGTGTAAGTAGAAGAGAGAAACGCCCCGTAAAACACCCATTGTCGTTCGCCCTTTGACCTCCCCGACTGGCCTACATCCGATGTCCATGGCTTGAAAGGCAGAGAGAAGCGTGGCAAATGAATGGTCCCTGTCCGCTTAATTTCCCTCGCCTCCTCCGGTGATGGACAAGCCACAATGAAGCGTCCATCCCAAAAAGGCTTAGAGCTCCATTGCCAATGATGTCTGATGGGATGAATCCGCAAGTGCACGGGTCATGATCAAGTAGTAAAGTGGACTATGAAAAGTCGGATGTCGAACCCACAATGACCAAGAGATACTAGTACAAAGTATCCATCTATTATCTAGTCTAAACAAATTTTGGGTATTGTCCTAATCTAAATACTAAACTAAGAAAAGGTAAGGGTTGGCTTTTACTAAAGATTTGGTGAAATCTTGGGGCAATCAATCATGGAAGGAGGGTACTCGGGCAATGAATCCCCATTGGATTATATTCTAAAAGATAAATGAAGATGACTCTGTTGATGATTGATGATGTTTGTGCCAAGGGTTCCTAAATTATATCCAACCCCTCTCCCGAGGTGATTGGATAACTAATCTCCTAGGATTGTCTTAAGCTCAAGGGAACCTATATCATTTAAGGATTGTGGGATTGAGTCATATTAAAGAGTCGCTCTCCTTCTAGCACCCGAATCCCTCTGCATACTCACAATCCTCTCTAATGGAGCATGTTCCTAATACAAGGAGGCGCTAGCTATAGCCCTTGTATCGCACCCAAGTAATCTTTCTGGGCATCCCGCAACGTAGAAAGATCACAATCAATACAAAACATCCAATAGACATTCAAGCATACATCCAATCAATCAAAACATAAATATCAACATCAAATTAGTGTATAATCCAAGGGTTCATCATACCCAAGTACTTAACAAGTTAGTTCCCCATGGAAGAGGAACATAAATCCAAACAATAACAGAGTAAAGACATGAAAATAAACAATAAAAACTCCCCTCTAGTCTCCACGATGCTCCTGTGGCGAATCTCCAACAGATCTCCCCTCCTTCGGATAATTGATGCCTTCCAAGATGTTCTTCCTTCAAGCACTAGCCGTCGAGGTCTTCCAAAGATCTTCAATGTCGCTCAAGACCAAACCCTAGATCTCCAAGTGGCCAAAGAGGTGGCCAAAAGCCAAGAGATAGCCTCCTTAACCCTAGAAAGTTGGTATTTATAGCGGTAAGGCTTTTGTAAAGTATAATCTCACCCGTTAAGGGTTCGTGTGGGGTCAAATCATGTGAAAATTGGGTGCAGATCAGGCTCAGAAATAGGTCCATATGGGCCCATGTATGGATGTATAACAGCCCGTATAGGTTGCTGGCTGGGTTATACAGGCCGTATAACAGCTCGTATAGCTTTCAGGTCCCTCTATACGGGCGCTGTACGGGCCAGATAGCACCGTATAGTCCGGATTTCTCGCGACCACAAGTAGCCTTCATCCAAAGACTTGATCGGATGCCCAATTCTTGTCGGATTGACTTGAAATTTTAACTGAGTGTTCCTAACTTGTTTCTATTAAATCTGAAGTGGAGATTTGATTTAGAGTCCTGTAGATCATGTAATAAATTTCTGATCTTTGTTGCTCTTTCAGGACTGCTGCAGTTTTCTCTAATTGCTTCCTTTTTCGCCTCAAATAATGTAGAATTTCTTTCTTTTTATTCTTGAGGCTTTCCAATGCCCTGTAGATAAGAATTAACACTAATTAAGTACCAATGGTCTAAAATTATTCCAAAATGGCATTAAAACATATAAGAAAATGATGGGAAAATATACTGAATTGAACACTTATCAATGTCTGAGCGCCACCTACAACTAAGTCGTGATCGTCTTCCTGTCAACTACTCCCTCTTGGAGCTCTCTGACTATTACGATCATGTTTTTCTTAAGGTACTCCTTGCCCGTGATCACCTTGCTATCAAGGGATAGAGAGATATGATGTGTGTTCTGGGTGTTCTGTTGCTTTGCATTCGCCGGCGAGGGTATTGTCAATTCTAGTTGATGCTCATAAGAATCCCTCCCTTTCTCTGATTTTGTTTTCGCTTCTACCACCTTTCCTCGCCTTGATAACCTTTATTGTTTCTACTACGTTGCTTCTGATCCCCCGGCACCGCTTGGAGCTCTGTTTTGTAGTTCGTGGCGCGATGGCCAATTTCTCTACACTGGTGACATGTTACGTTGCACCGACACTCATCCCCGCAGTGGCCCAGTCGGAGACACTGTCCGCATACTTGTATCGGCCCTAACGGTGTGTGGATTGTATGGGGATCGTCGTGGTAGTAACCCTTTCTCCGTTGTCGTCCACCGTGATTTCCCCAAGTTGCTCAACATCCAACGACCCTTCAAGTGGACTTCGGTCCAACCTCCTTTATCTGAATCCTTTGTTGGGGGTTTGTAAGTGGTCATCAATGCAGTGTCTAGGAAGCCCAAGTCTCTGATGCCCCCTCACCGCTTCAAAGATAACTCGCACTATCCGGCAAGGATTATCGGTTGACACGCCGTCGTCCCGCTCCTCTCTCGGCCGTCAAGATGGAGAACTGGTCTTGTTTCAAGTCCCTCGAACTCCCTATAAGAGCTTCCGTTTCCAAATGCTCGCTATATCCCTGTCTGTCTTCCTCTGTCGTGGTCTTCGTCCGTGATGGCCGTTGCAACACTGCTAAATTCAAATGAAGATTAGTAACAAATGAAGTTAGGACCTTCACTCACAAGTTGCCAAGCGCTCATCTCTTATTTGGAACTATCTCCACTCTCCTCCTAGCTCTTCGCTTCTTTGGAGCCTCTTTGACTTGAGCGTCCGAGGCTGCCTTAGGACAAGAGCGCCTAACCTTCCTCTTTCTGCAGATCATGCATCCGACGAGACGCAATCTCTGGAGATCAGATCCCTGGAGCAACAAACGATCCAACAATCGAGGAATCCACCCGAAGAAATGCTTACATAACTGATCTTTCCCTCCAAATCCTTGCAGTTTCTCCATCTTTGCTAATATCTCTCATCCGTTGATTTAGATCTACCTCAATCCCAAGAAAGAGCATATCTTTGAATCAACACTATATATTGTTATGGGGAAAATATTTGAAGAAACGTGGCATCCAATGGTGGAGGATGAATTTTAGAAGATGCTGAAAGCTGGCAGATAACTATCTCTAGGTTATAAAATGAGGTCCTCGGCTCAAGAAGAAGGTATGCTATATCATGAATTCCACTAAATGCTAGTATGGGTATCTCTCTCTCTCTCTCTCTTTATTTGTCTCAAAATCCTGTCAGAGTTCTTTCTCTCTTTCTTTTTCTCTTCTTTATATTTCGAGTCTCTGACTTGAACGTCAGAGGCTCCACCGAGCATGAGTGTTCAGATCTTCTTTCCCCACAGTTCTTTCTCCTTGTGAAAGGCATTGATCTTGTAGAGCTGAAGGAACGGAACAAAGAAGTCGTCAATCATAACCGATCTTTCTCTTAAAATCACATGAAACACTCTAACCTTCATCCAGTTGATCAAGATCGACTCTAATTATTAGGAGGAGTGAATCTCTGCATTAACATATAATAATAATAATAATAATAATAATAATAAGATTTCATCTTTTAGATAAAAGATTTTATTATAAAACTGCAGTTTTAAGCCTTGGTTGAAGTGTGTTTTTCTTTATTTTAAAAGAACCCAATTTTTTTTTTATATCAATTTACTCAAAATATAATTTAAATATTGGAAGAGTTTTTTCATGACTAAAAAACATAGTTTTATAATACTCAAACTCCGAGTTTTTTTTGGACTAAAAATCATAGTTTTATAATACTCAAACTCAAGAACAAACACAACTTTAAAATAAATATTATGCCCTTTAAATAACTGAAAAAAACTAGTTTTAGAAATTCTCATTTCATATTTAAGTAATTTATTTTATTTTTTAAATACCAAACGCTTGCCTTTTTTAAGCAAGTGTTGGTGAAATTTGAAAAGCAACTGTCCTCAAACTAGCCCTTACTCATATTTGATTATATTAAATTTATCAATATATATATATATATATATATATATATATATATATATATATATATAAGCCACTTGGTCTATTGGTACCGTGTTCCTGTGTAAGGTCAGTTTTCTCAGATGAATTGAATTCAAACCCATGCACGTAGGGGTGCTTGTCACCTTTGTCAAAAAATATGTATTTTTTATCTATATTATTGATTCACTAAATTAATGCATAATCAAAACTGCATCATTCCTATTTTATCAACCCAAAAAATATAGAATTATTTGGAAAACTTTAGAAAGGGCAAGTATGGCATTGCACAATGGATCCTTGCAATAAGGAGAAAAAAAGTTTGGAAAATAGAAGAGCAATATAGTAATTTGGCGACATGGTGATAAAATAAGCGTGCGGAGCAACGGAACACGGACCCCAACCAATTGAAAGCTCACTTTCGGGAGATGGGGTTCCGAATGACGAATCTAAGGGCGCGGTGTGACGACTCACACCCTTCTCTTTTGGACCGTAGTAGCCTAGCCCACGTGGATTCGGGGCCCACTAGCCCAACTTGGGCCTTTCAAATTTGGGCCCACGTCGACTCAAGGACACCCCGTGGGCTTGCCCAGGCCTGCTACCTTCCCATGTGGCCCATCTATATCCAATGGTTTTCTTTGCCTCGGGATCTGTATTTTTAACTGATGATGACGATCAATAGCTATTGCACTACCAAATTACTCAATAATTTCTTTTTTTTTTTTTCAAATTCTTACCATAAAATTTATTATAAAATCCTCCTTTCTTATATAATAATAATAATAATAATAATAATAAATATTATAAATGATGTAAAAAAATATAATATATAGATTAAGATTTAATATATGGATTTTTAATTTGTCAGTTGTTATGAAGACATCTGAAGATGAAAAATATTCTTAGATCACATCAACGTTAGTATCAACAGAGTTTATTATTTATTTATTTATTATTTTTTATCCATTTCCATGAAGTCTAATGGTTTGGATTTTATATATTCAATTTACCTAAATTTATCCCAACATCTACAAATATTAACTAGAGATAAAATTATATTTATCATTGAGATCTTGAATTGGTATCTATACATTTTTTTATTGTAATTTTTTTGGCTAAAATAAAAAAAGTAAATTATGGTCCAACCACTAATAATAACTCAAAAAAATGATCATATTTGTAAGTCAAATCACAGGCAATTAAAAATTTATTTAGTATAGAATGACTACGTCTCTACCCGTTTTCTTTATTAATAAAAAAAAAAAAAACGTGAATCATGCAAAAAAATTATGTTTATATTTGACAACTTAAATAATTTTTTTTACTTTCTATTAAAATTGATTTATCATTAATTAATTAACCACAATATCTCTATTAGTTGGTACAGTTGTGGAGAAATAAAAAAAGAAAATTCATTAATAAAAATTAGGGGCAAAAAATAAAATCAAACTTTTGAAGGGGTAAGAGGTAAAAAAGGCATATGAAACAAAGATTAGTGAAGCATTTGAACCGGATAAGAATGTGCTTGGTCTCTTCTGTGTGTCACAACGAAGATACACCGCCCAAGGATCTGCTCAAGCTGTTGCTTGCACAACAGCGTTCACTTATTTGTACCATTTAAATACTGACATCTGTATATAAGCTGTCTCGAGATTGGATTATTGAAAACTTGCGAATCTCAAAGCGATGTGAACGGACGAGATACATCAAACAGCACCGAACCTTCCTCCCAGAAAACATCGATACAAATCTCCACGTCCGAAATTCGCACGCGCTGCCCGTCCCCTGCCCGAATTTCTCTTCTCCCTTGCTGTGTGGGTTTATCCGCACAGTCGCACGGGAATCTGTACGACCCTATAGATCTACCGTCTATATTGTCTTGAGATCGCAAACATTTACTGGACATGAATCTAGGAATATAATCAACGGTCGATATAGAGTCCTATGTTGTTCACCGTCCGACCTGCTTCCATTCTATCTTGCGACCTGCCCGTGCTGTCCGCCTCTTTTCTTCATTTCCTCGTTCCCACTCTCTCTCTCTCTCTCTGGATGATCTCGGGCCGCCGTTGAAGTTGTCAACGAAGTTCCTCCGATGGTTCTCCGATCGCCGGGGCTTCTGGGGGCTCTGCATGCTTATTCTGATTTAATTTAGGTTTAAAGTTTGATTTTTTCGTATGGGGCACTGAGGTCTAGGGTTTTGGAAGAGATGGGGCTTGGGTTGGAGATAGTGAAGGTCGAGGGGTGGGATGGTGTTGGAGAGTCGAAAGGGAGGGAGAAGACGAAGAAGAAGAAGAGGACTGAGGGGGATGGGGTGGCGCGAAGTTGCTGGGTTAGGTTTTGTTTAGCTTGTAGTTGCGTTTCGGGATCGAAGGTGGATTCCTCCATCAGCGGCACCAGCACGAATTATGGTAATATCTTTAATCTGAAATTTTAGATTTTTCTTTCTGTTGTTGCTGCTAGTGTTCATAGTTTGGTTATTCATAAACTATATGAAATTCATTGCAGCGGTTTGGTGTTATTTTTAAGATAGGCAGTTAGTTAAAAGTGAACATTTAGAGTGTTGAATTTTGCCCAGTGTTTTGTGTTTTGTGATGTTCCTTAACATAGACAATAATTCTTAGAATTGCCCATTTTAGTAGGCCATTCATTGCTTCTAAGTGAATAACGTGTGTTTAAAAAGTTGTATGTCTCATTGATTTTATCATTTTTATTATGTAAATAGCACTACTTTAATGTAATCATATGCTAATAGTCAATTATATGAGCTTCTTGTTCGCCATACCTTTTCTTGCCTTTAGAGTTAGGGATCTTTCCTAATGGGACTGGTTCATCCTTAACATTCGCCCCATGCAACTGTGTATCATGTTCACCCCATCTCAACTGTGTATCACATTCGCCATATACCAGAACAGCATGATCGAACAGCGTGATTGATAGTGGGATGTGGTTAGAATGAAGCCACATGCTAGACTATTGGCAATTTTTGATTGAAAGTTTGCAAATTCTTTTTCCTTGAAGATTTTTATAACTATAAATTTTTGCTGATCCCCCCTATGTATCCCATTTAAACATTGTTTTGTTTGTTTGTTTGGACCAGTCTAAAGTAAAGCAACCTCTGCACTTTCTTTTTTCTTGAGGCTATGATAACTTCATGGTTGAAAGTTAGCAGTTCTTCCATTTTGGATAGTTTTATAACAATAGACTTCTGGTCATTCTCTGCACAGCCCATTTAAACAATGTTTTTTTTTGGAGCAGCAGAAAGTAAAGCAACAAATGATGATAGCAGGGACCAGCCTGCTGCTCCCATAGTCTCGGGTTCTACTACTGCTAGTAATTCTGAAAGCAATGTATCTACTCCCAAGGTAACTGAAGAATTGAAACTTGCATCACAGCTGCGAAAATTTAATTTCAATGACCTTAAGTCTGCTACAAGAAACTTTAGACCAGAGAGTCTTCTTGGAGAGGGAGGCTTTGGCTGTGTTTTTAAGGGTTGGATTGAGGAGAATGGAACTGCTCCTGTGAAACCTGGTACAGGGCTCACTGTCGCTGTCAAAACTCTCAACCATGATGGTCTTCAGGGTCATAAAGAGTGGCTGGTATGCATTTTGGCATCCGCTTATACTTTCCATCAATGATCATTCCGCCTTTTTTTATTATGTTTTTATTTTTTAAATCTTCCACTTTATTTTACACTGGAATGCAGCAGTATATTGATATCCTTTATGCTTGCAGGCAGAAGTCACATTTCTTGGTGACCTTATTCACCCAAATTTGGTTAAGCTTATTGGCTATTGCATTGAAGATGATCAGAGGTTGCTCGTGTATGAGTTCATGCCTCGTGGGAGTTTAGAGAATCATCTTTTTCGAAGTATGGTGCTATACGTGTCTTGGATTACTTGAATATTTACACGTGCCTTGCCATGCAAATAGTAGGCTTTATATATTTGCATGTTTAATACCTTAGCCAATGGAAGTGCCTGTTTTGAGGACTAATTACTGGGTCCTAAATTTTATTGTCCTGGTTGATTTTGCTTACACTACACTGCTTGATCCAAACTACCATATATGAATGTGCTTCAGTTGAATTACTCATTTTATACAGTTAATGTAAGTGAATAGACTAGAGTTCTTGGTCATTCTTGGTCACAATGAATTCGTGGACGGTGATTGTTTTTGTTATATTACTTCCTCATTTGTGCAATAATATTATGGCACAAGACCTAATTAAATGCTCCGGGAATCTTTTAATTACTTCAGTAGCTTTGTTATTTTAGATAATTTTTGTCGTTAGTTGTAAGCCCTATTAACTATATAACTATAAATAGGATTGTAATTGGTTTTTGAGGCAACTTCTTTAAATATTACTAAAAAAAACATTTACTTGAGGGTTTTCATCTCAATTCTCCTTGTGGGTTCAAAGTTCTCATGGTGGACTTCAAGTTGTTATTAGGCTTTTATGTGATTTAGTCTTTTTTTGGTTCGTTTGTTGCTGTGTTAAATTATGAATAAAGTATGGTTATGTCAATGTGTGGGGATTTCTAGCCCCAAATTTTTGTCATTGCTTTTGCCAAAGGTAGGAAATTGATGGTGACAAACTTATGTGCCTTTGTTATTGCGTTTTCATGGCTTTATTTTTGATCTCATTTCAAACCATGTTCTTGCTTTCTTGAAGATATGATGCTCTTGCATATACAAGGAGTTATATTCATCGTCTTTGTAACGTCCAGCTGACCCCATTTAGTATGGGATTAAGGCTTAGTTGTTGCCTTTGTAACGTCCAATGACTAATTTCCAATTGCCTCCATGTAGAATTGTGGAGTAATGGAATCACTTTTCAAATTTTCTTCTCCAAAATTTAGAATATCATGATTTCCTTTTGTTCGAAAGCTTAGAATAAAAAAGTAATAACCATCTTAGGATGTATGCATACTCTTCCAAAGGTGGAGTGACATTACTAACCAAGGTCATGAATGTGGAATTATTTTTGTTAACATTATGATTGCTATTGATTGTGTATTTTGGTTATATATATGCAAATAGTACAACATCCCCGGTGTTCAACAATGTGTTACTTTTGTATCTTACCAGTTTATATGAGAGTATTAATGAACATGGTTTTAATGTTGAGTCCTTCATCATGTATCTGTTGTGATAACCATGCAATTGTCAGCAGGATCTCTACCTCTTCCATGGTCAACCAGAATGAAGATTGCACTTGGTGCTGCAAAGGGCCTGGCATTTCTACATGAGGAAGCAGAAAGACCAGTTATATATCGAGATTTCAAGACTTCTAATATCTTGTTAGATGCGGTATGTGACTTTATCCGGATCCAATAACATATTTACATTTTCCCCATTAGATTCTTTCTACTCTAAAAGTTGCTCGTATAGGATTACAATGCCAAACTCTCGGACTTTGGACTTGCTAAAGATGGTCCTGAGGGAGATAAAACTCACGTGTCCACCCGAGTGATGGGAACATATGGATATGCAGCTCCGGAGTATGTCATGACAGGTAAGTTTAATTTGAATTTAGGATTCTCAGTAATTGTTGTTGCATGATTAAGTTGACATTGTCTGCATTGGAATTATGAATGTCAAAAGCCAAGTGTATGATATATGCTGTCCATTCCCGCAAAACATGTGGAAGAATATGTTTTACTTACTATCTATATTAATTGTAAAACAAACTAAAAGTTTTCCTGTAGGACTTATGAATTTGCTTCCAGGTGTGGCTCAAATACAAAGTCAAACAAAAAAGCAAGAAAACATGTGTTTTTCCATAATGTCATAGTTACAAATAGTGTCTAAATCATGACTTTAACCATTAGGAATGGCAAACTCGATGGTTCATAAGCTCTTCACCATTTCATACACTTATATGCCTGAGTGTTTTTTTCTTTATTATTTATTCTGTCAGATCCATGTTTTATACTATTAGGATGATATGTGGAGCACATTATGTAGGCTGGAAACTACTGAAGCCTGATATCAGAAAAGCATTGTAGTTGCTCATAACTTGGAGAGCTTACGAATGCTAGAATTTTTGCACTTCCCTTGTGATTAAATTCCTTTAAATTTATGGGTCTAGTATGAAGCTTGAGGACAACATATGCTCCACAATGAGAAAGGAGAGGGAGTTACGCTAGTTATAAAATTAACACTCTGGTTATTGTTAGTCAAAATGTATGGGGTTGGGGAGAATACATGAGTATATGCATATCAGGAATGTTGGGCTTAAACCTGTCTCAGAGTAAGAGCAGCAACTCCTTGTTATTTTACTTGTAATACGTGTTAGACTTCTTTTTTCAGGGCATCTGACATCAAAGAGTGATGTCTACAGCTTTGGGGTAGTTTTACTTGAAATGCTGACAGGGAGAAGATCCATGGACAAGAAACGACCAAATGGGGAACACAACCTGGTAGAATGGGCTCGCCCTCACCTTGGAGAAAGGCGGCGCTTTTACAGGCTTGTAGATCCTCGTCTGGAGGGTCACTTCTCCATCAAAGGTGCCCACAAGGCAGCACAGCTAGCACATCACTGCCTCAGCCGTGATCCCAAAGCTAGGCCTCTGATGAGTGAAGTAGTGGAAGCTCTTAAACCATTGCTCAACCTAAAAGACATGGCCAGCTCATCATATTATTTTCAGTCGATGCAGGCGGAACGTGTTGCTGCTAGCAACAACCAGAATGGTCGAAATGGCCTGAAAACAAACGGTTCCTTTGGAAAGAATGGACAACCTATGAGGAGTCTCTCAAATGGTGCTTCCCATGCTTCTCCTTATCACCAGCAATCTCCGAAGGTTGAAAGTAAGCGGCCATGAACGCCGCCATATGGTCTAGTGGAGATTATTTATTGGCATAAGCATGTGATGGTTCTGATTCTCAGTTATGCACCATAGCTTTCTTCTCATCATAGTGTGGATGAAGATGGGAGAGAAGATGTTGATGTCTAATTATTTGGAAAATGTAACTCCTTTTTCTCCTTGTTCTATTATCAAAATTTCTGCTGTTTGATATCAAGAGTGATTGATGAGCCATCCTTTGTTCTCATGCGTTCTATTTGTAATATGTGACATGTTTGATGTAATTTGAAAGCAAGTTCCATTCAAATCAATTACAGTGAGGAAGTTCTGGGTTCAAAATTGGATGTCAGGAAAATATAGAGTGGAACATCTATATATCTATCTATAAATATTATTAAGCTAAAATGAGTCTAATTTTGTATAAAAATCAAAAAATTAGAGTGAGGTTTTAGAATTTTATCAGAGTTTTACATTTTTTTAATTTTTTTATATAATTTATTAATCGAATTCCAATCCTTTGAGAATTCTCAGTTGAATCAATCAGGGCAAACGAGTAGTATTATGCAATAGGGTCAATAGTATGCTTGGTTTTGAGTGTTGTGGCGTACGTTAGAGGGTGTTATTGTGGGAGTCGATAAAGGGGCCTTGGGGTGTCGAGTCTCCACCAATGGATAAAGAGTGGTGGATTAATGGAGCATATATCACAGGGGTAAAGATAAATGTTTTAAGGAGATATGGATGGGACTTAGATAAGTTTGTGATTGGACCAAAATGGGTGAAAAATATAATTTTTTTTTTAATTTTAATTAATCTATTATTTTTGAAATTTACTATTTGTGGTTTGCTCAAAGTTATATATAGTTAATTTGCTAACATTGATTTTGAGTTTACTAAAATTGAGGATTGAAAATATATATTGACAAATGCTTCAAATTACTTAAGATTTATTTATTTTGAGATCGTGAGCAATGCGAAGGGTCATATATTAGTTTATTGACCAATTGTTATATGGTGTAGAACAGACAAAAATTTTCAAACCGTCTGAATTTTATATTTAAATTCATGTTTATCAAAATCCCTTCTATTGAAATATCAACTTATTTATGCTAATCATTAAAAAAATTAAAATATATTCATGTATATCAAAATCTCATGAATTTCCAATTTCCAACCTCCCCTGGCATAATATGGAACAGTAATGGTATTGAAATATTAACTAATTTATGTTAATCATTAAAAAATAAAAATATATTTATTTTATATTCAATAGTTTTCTTTTAAGATAGAAATAAAAGATATTTTGGTTATAAAATAAAATATTACCAAAAATTCATTAGAAATAATAGATTATTTATTTTAGGGGAAATTGGTTATATACCCCTCAAAAGTTTCATAATTATATATTTACTCCGGAAAAAATCATAATTGCTTGTGTACCTCTAAAAGACATGTTGAATTATGGTTATGCCCCTACTGTTAGGGTTCGTTAATAGAAATTAACCAGATAATCTTAACCATGGTTACAACTTAGGTTAAGGGTTGAAAAATGTCCAAAATACTCCTCTTTATATATTTTAACTATTTTAAATTTCAAATTTTTAAAGAGGTATTTTTAAATTTATAATCAAACAAATTTTTCAGGTGTATATATGCAAAGGGTATAATAGTTATTTTACATGTCTACCGTTTGTTAATTGACAATTTTTTAATCTGATTTTAACCCTAGGGGTATATACATAATTATATCTATTATTCAGGGGTATGTATGAAGTTATGTTTTATTCAGGGGTAAGTACGTAATTTTAAAATTATTCTAGGATACATATGCAAAAAGCCCTTTATTTTATTTTATTGAAATAACTCTTTTTAAATGATTACCTAAGAGAAATATGGTTAAGCTATAAAGTTAAAAAAAATAAATATTCATAAAAATCAACTCTTTGATAAATTTTTATTTTATGATAAAGTGGCATTTAATCATTATTTTATTTTATGATAGAAACTATTTTATATAATTTATTAATTAAAAGATATTTTTGTTATAAAATAAAAATCTTACAAATATTAATTAATCCTAATAATCAACTCTTTGGTAAATTCTTTGTTTTGTCACAATGGACTATTAAAAATATAAATAATTTATAAATGGTAAATTATTTTAGGTTCCGCTTTGTATTGGCACCTGGGAAACTGAAAAAGTTTTATTTTTATTTTTATTTTTTAGTTAAGGGCTTCTATAGGATTTATGTGTTTGGATTAGCTTTCCTGAAAGAGATGTTAGAATAGGAGAAAAATAGTTTTTTTTTTTTTGTTTTTTTGTTTTTTTTTGTTTTTCAGAATTGGTTGAAGCTATGAAAAAAGCCCTTTTCCTTTTGAAAAGAAGTTTTGGGAATTCTCAATTACAAAAATGCTCTTAAGCAAATTAAAGAATGATTTTTCAAATATAACCTAATGTCAAGTGAGGCTTAGGAGATATCGTTATTATTGATGTTAAATGTAGTTATTGTCTATTACAAAATTGCTCTTATGTAAATGTAGTTATTATTGATGTTAAATAGCCTGAGCTGGTATCGACCCTCGGTCGAAAGTTGGTAGCGCCACCTCTTATATATGTCGACATAGTTAGCGAATAGTCTAACTGACGGGTTGGACAACCAGAGTATCCTTCCCCTGGCATGGACTACCAGGACGTTAGGGTGTCCTCGGCCTTGAACGTCCTACCAGAGCCTTGTTCCATTGTTCCGGGCTGAAGAATCCACGAGAATGAACCACTTGACAGACGCTTAATCGGACGGTGTACAGGCTCACGTGTTTCCATGACTACGTGCAGATTGGGGGTAGACATATTCAGTAGGTATGAACATACATCAACAGATACCAACATCCGTAACCCAATACACATGCGTAATCATGGAAGCAGCAATCCAGTGAATCAAAAAGTATGTGCAAACAATCGAGGAAACAATAATCCAAGCATCAAGGGAACATACAATATCATACTAGAGGTAAATCAATGAAACCACTTGATCAACGAGTGGGGGAAACACTAGGCAAAAGCACTTACGTATAGAAGCATGAGCTTAAGAATCATCATGACAAAGAAGAGAGACGAAGGCACTTACCTGTAAGAGTAGAGGTGTCTAACCACCGACTGGTGTTTCTCCTGATGCAACTCTCTGCTCTACACAGGTATCTGATAATAGAATCTCATCTCAGTATACACACAAGCGTATAATAGACAATCATTTTTTTTTAACTAAGTGTTTGACCCGCCACCTTAGCCCCCTAGCGTTACTTGCTCCAAGCTGGGCTGTGATCCTATTGCCTTAGTAGTTCCTAATTCACTTTAACCCTCTTATAATCATAATGCCAATCAACCAACCCATATTTGGTTGATAACATGAAATGGGCCGGAGCCCACTAACTAAACCTCAACCAATTAGATTACTATTTCACCTTTCATTCATGGTAGACCTATCATGCCTCACCACATGTACTCTAGTATGTTTCTTTCCATATGAATTGTAGATAACCTGGGTATCCTCATATATACAACTGAACCCACCTGAATACCTTAACTTGGGTCTGACCTATTTGTTCTAGCTCTAATCCAAGCTTTAATGTGTTTGAAACTCTTCTCACTTATCAATGTATGCATCATGAATCCACTCATGAGATAGTTATGCTCCACTACTTTCTTTACATCATCCTGTATCTTTACAACTTATCAACATGAAACAAACCCATTGATTAGTCTTGCATGAAAGCTTCTACATCCTTCTGAGGACCATGCATGTATATATATACATATGATCACTCATGCATACTTTTCTTTCTCTTTTTTATTTTCTCTAAACCCCATTATGCATGTCTCTTTCTCTATCTGAACCCATCATGAGTTTCTCTATCACCTGATCACTCATGCATCTCCTACACTAAGCCATGCATGCAGCTCTGATTACTAGTGATTTTATAGGTTCTTATACACCTTCATCAAAGCGTCCATCCGAGCCAAACGTACTTTTCTTTCTCTCTCAGTTGTACCAGGTTTATCCTCAACTGGTCCTATTTCCGAGACCATCATCGTCATCCCAACCCTTCCTCATGCCCCTCTACGGTTAAAACCTAAGTACTCAGCCATGCATGAACTCTGGAATGGACTCATGCAACTAACTATGAGGGAAAAAAAGAAGCTCACCGGGTCGGTAACAACCGTTGGCGCTCCTGAGATGGTCTCCAACGACGGACATCGCTCCGAAGGTGGTTACATCCTGTCTCTACTGTTCAGATCCATCGAGCTCGAGTCCGACAGCCTCTTTCGACCGCTGAAGTCCCTCAGAGGTCCGGGTACATTAGCGTGCAACTCCTCCTTCCAACCAAGGCCGAGGGTCTCCTCCGTCCTCCAGAAACTAGGAGTCTCTTATCTCCAGATGAGGAAGTGAGGGCCTTGTGTAGGGGGGTTGGCGTGTCCTTATCGTTGCGAAGGACGAGAGGTGGGCTCGAGACGTGGTGACAGGGTACTGTGACGGGACGACTCTCTGCCTTGTCTCCGTCTTGGTACAGTGAACACGACGGAATGCCCGACCGTACGCACGGACGAGATCCCTCGCGGATCCTGCTTAGGGCTGGAGGAGTCAGGGTTGTATGAAATGGGATACCACGTCAGCTGGTATCCCTTCCTTCAACGACCAAGATGAAGTCCGTACCTACATCATCCCTATGGATCACGAATCTAAGCCTTATGTTTTTCCCTCTCACCTTCTTTTGTATGAGACTTCCCTTCTCTCCGCCGAGTCTGGTACCGACGCCGGCATAATCCGAACCTATTCCTCCGTCTTCCATGGCTTCTCCGCCCGTCTCTCCTCCTCTTTGACATCCTTTCTCTTGTTCCTCCCCGGCGTCATCTTTCTCCTCCCTGAGCTCATCTGTCACCACACCACCACGCGTTCTCGGCCTCTCAGGCCACCACTATCTTTACCCCTCCCCATCCACCGAAAACCTCCTCGTCAAGTCGGACTTCTCCGGGCATCTAGTTAGTTTTCCACTCTTTTTCTGACATTGACCTCGGGCCCATACCCCATAAGTGGCACGGCTCTCGCGATGCCGGCATCCGCTGCAACTGCAAGCTCGTCGGCGCCCACTTTTTCTCCGGCAGCTACAAGCTGACGTGGTATCCCTGTTTCATATAATCCTTACTCGGTAAGGATTGTATGAAAGAGATGTGCCAAAATTTGATTGGAGGGGGATACTAGCTAACGTGGTATCCCTGTTTCATACAATCCTTACTCGGGCTGGAGAGAATAAAATAAGGGGAATCTGTTTCCTTGCCTTATCACACGCTCTCTTTAATCCCCATTGGCTTCGTGGCTTCTTCTCGGCACTTAGATTACACTAGTATCTCGTGATGTTATATTCTCCATGTTGCCATTAACTTGACCACCTACTGTTCTCACAGACGTGAGATGTTGTCCCCCTTTTAAATCTCTACAATTGATGATTAATCAAATAAACTAGTGCATGTCTTTCAGGTGTCTTCTTCTGGTAAATTCTAAGATACCTTGGTATCTAGGCCAAGGCACATTGCCTTTTGTGCAAAACAAGAGATGGCTATGGGTGTAAGGTAGGGTTGGGTTCTATAGTTTGTGGGTGCAAGATAGGGCAAGGCAAAGTAGGGGTGCAAGGCATCATGGGGGGCACCGTCTTCTTCTTCTTCTTCTTTTTTTTTCACAACAAAGCCCAACAAGCTTTTCATTTGCCCATTAAGTCCCATGCATGCATGCATCTTATCTGCATTACATATCTATATAGATATTCATCTATTACATATACGTAGATAATATTCATCCATCCATCAAATCATGCTTTTACAACATCTCTGAGCCAACCTAAATGTATATATACATAAAGGTAGTCATCCATCAACTCTGTCTATTAATGCTATTAAAGCTTCTCCCACCGGCCGCATTTGCCGCCGACCTATTAAAACTCTTATCTATGGATTGTTTTGGGGTGTATGGACATATTATATTTGGTGTTTGTGAGTGTTAATGGGTCGGCCGCAAATGCGGGCAACTGGATATTACAGGCCTATATATATATATATATATATATATATATATATATATATATATATATAAAAGTATTGTTCCATCAACCCCATTAATCCGTGCTTTTAAAGTTCCTCCCAGCCAACCTATATATATATATATAGGCCGGCTGTGGTTACTGTTCATGTACGGTCGACTCCCATTTTGGCCCTTAGAGCATGTTTGAAAGATTTCCAACCATACGGATGTGAAGATCATAGAAAAATAAGCTAGCTTGTCCATTTTCATACAATTTGGTGACGGTTTGGACCTCCCACTTAATGGTTGAAATTCTGAACCGTTAAAAGTTTCCTAAAATAAGAACCGTTAAGTGGGAGGACCAAACGGTTACCAAATTATATGAAAATGGACATGCTAGCTTATTTTTCGATGATCTTCCCATCCGTACGGTTGGAAATATTTCAAACATGCTCCAAGGGCTCAAATGAGAGGTAACCACAAATGAACACTAAAACGGCCGGCCGGACTGTATCATTTATCGTCTTGGACAACTATTACTAAGGTGGTCTTGAGCTCCACAAGTAAAACACTTAAGTTTATTTCGATATGTTCTTTTTGGTTTGTATTTTTGTTTGGATTTAAATAAGGTTTTTTACTATATGATTTTCTTATGTAATATGTCTTTTTCTTAAAATGTTTATTATTTTTGTTTTTATATTTCTTATAAGTTTTTTGCTTATCCAATCCATAAGCTTGATTTGTATAAATCTTTTTACAAAAACTATATTCACCTTTCTTTAGTTGTTGTTGAATTTGCATGTTGGTACATATTTCTTTTAGTATATCTAGAATAAAAGAAATGTAATGGCCGATTGAAGTAAATGGAGTGACTGAGTGTAGATTCCATTTTTCAGTGATCTCTTTTCCTAATGCTCCAGGTAATTTTCTTAATAATTTTAAACCTAACTCATGGTTGAAAGCATTTCCAGAGATGTAACAGTAATAAAAATAGTCTTGTACAAATTCTTTAATGTAATTCCAATCATGTAAGCTTAATTGTTCTAATTGTAACATCGCGTCTTTCTGGAGATCTACAAATCCAGAATTGGGGTCTTTTCCGATAACTAAAAACTATATTCTATTAACAAAATTATAGGGATTAGGTCCTATGCTTAATAGATGTTGAAACTCTTGCGGTCTTTCTCTTTTATATGCTTCCCATAATGGTTTAACACTTTCACCAAGAAATGTCTCTAAGTATCTATGCATTTCTTCTGCGCCTACTTCATTTAAATTACGTATACAGTCTGCTACTACTCGATTTTTCCATACATCAAGTATACTAATCCAGTTTTGAGGATCATGTGCAGTAAGGTTAAAATTTGACCTTTATTTTGACCTTGAAACTTAATAGGTTGTTCTAATGGTTTTCTTTTGCCTCTAGGCTTAATGTTTTCAGGTATATGTACTATTTCGGTATATGGTGGTCTAGGTCTATTACCTTCTCTATATATTGGTACAGGTAATTGTGGTGTATTTGCTGAACTACCAGCTTCTTCTATGAATTCAAAGGTTTGAGGAGTATTAAACTCGATAATATTATCATTAAGATCTATTTCTACTAGCTCTTCTTCAGATAACATTGTTCTCTTTCTAATATTCAAGTCAGAATCGTAGTATAAACCTTCATTCTCATTTAATTGATTTTGGTTTATTAAATGTTCTTCTAATTGTAATAATTCATAAGGGGATAAATTCATTTCTAATTCTTTCGGAAATAAAATTGGATCTTCTTGTGCAAAAATAAGTTCTTCATTTTTTTGCTCTATTTCTACAAAATTTATTTCTGAAGCAGTTTCAGATTCAGAATCTAATTGAGGGACGTGAGTAGTAGTATATTTATTAAAACGTACAGAAGTTTCTGCCTGATTATTAATGTACATTACTTGCTCTTTTGGTACTTATGTGTCTTCTTTTTTAGTAAATAAATCTAAGTTCCATTCCATTCCAACTAATTCTTCAGAAGATATTTTTGTTGGTTTTAATAATTGTATACCATGATGTCCCATTAGGTTAACAACATCTTTTACATAAAATTTAAACTTTGTTGTACTACTATTTGTTAATCTTCCTAATACTCCTATGCATATAAGTAAATTTTTTCCTTTAAAATCTTCAAAGCCTCTTGTTAAGATACCAATTTTTGCTTTATGTAAAAATTCAACAAGATCCATCATATAATCTAGACTACAATAAAATATGTCGCCATTATTATTCATATCAACTTCTGTAGCTCCTAATAAAGCTTTTAAAATGTTTCCCCATCTATCATCAAAACAACACAATAAGGTCTTTGTACCTAAATTTTTTCTAGTTAACCCTTTTACAACAATTACAATTAAACCTATATGTATAGAATTATACTTTTTAAGTAAATGTTCTATTGATTTTGGAGTTATTAAATATAGAATCACGGGATTAGTGTCTGTGCAACTTATTGGTACTTCTCTGTAGTGGCTATATAAACCTGTATGAAAATCAAAAGGTCCTGTTCGATATAATATTTTGGGATTTAGTAATTTTAATTGATGGGTACTAAAAAGTTTAATATCTTTATCTATGTCTACAACTTCTTCTAGTTGTAGATTTTCTTCTTCTTTATTTCTTCCAAATATTTTATCTCATATATTTGTTAAATTTGGAGTTTCTGAAACACTCCTTCTTCCTTGCTCTACCTCTTGAACACGAAGGGTTCTTGAGGATCCGGCAAAAAGGTCCATGGGGTAAATATTTTCTTTCTAAATGGTCTATCGTCAATAGTAGTAACTTTTAAGTTTTTAAATTGATCTATTAATTCGTTAAACTCTGTATGCTTTCCTTTGTTGAATTTAGATATTATGTCTGTTAATTCTTTAAGATGTTCGGGATTAACCTTTTTAATTAGAGTGTCGATTTTTGCAATAATTAGTTGATCTGTGTTTTTAATAAAATCTAGTTTATTATTTATTTCGTTTAAAGTTCTAGTTAGCTCCTTTAATTTGTCTAAACGGTCTTGCATATTATTTAATATTTTAAATATTTGCTCTCTTAAATCTATTTTGATCCGAAAGGCTCGAATAGCTCTGATACCAAATTAAAGATTTGCCGATTCCAATTTAAAGAAGATTATGATTAAGATTAGAGGAGCTTTTTGATTTTGAGAGATTTGGAGGGAAGATTTTTGTTTGTAATTTGTTTTACGCTCTACTAGGTACTTGCTTTTCGTTGGTGTGGATATGGCTTTTTTTTATTTTTTATTTTTTATTTTTTTTTGGTATTACGATGGCAAGGCGCTTTCTCTGATTCAGCCCGAAGCTACAAGTGATTTCGCTATAGTGGGAGAAATTTTTTACTCTGATTGGAAATATCTACGGTGATTTTTAGAGAGAATAAAACAAGCTCACAATCAACCAGAGTATCAAGGAACCAGTTCATTCAAGAGGGAAGGGTAAACAAGAGCGAAATCATATCCAAGAACACCCATAAACCCTGAGCGCCTTCAAACGGCATAGCGGGTATAGGCTGGGAATTTGCATCTCGGCCTTGATTCCCACCTACCTCTTTGTTTACAAAATCTTAAGGATTGCCTCTCTCTTTACTACTGATTTTACAAAATAAAATAGAATAATTATAAGTCTGTTGTACTCTGTCTTTATGATTATTTTTGATAAGAAACAAAGACTGTACAAATCAAGAAAACACGTATCTTTTTGTGGCCATACCTTCACAAGAAAAGCTTTCCCGTTCGAGGGGGAAAAAGAGTAAAAGAACTCGGGAGAGGAAAACTTTTGCAATTCAAGCCGAACCAGAGTCCACACTTTATTCACAAGAAAACATTCTTAGAACACTCTTATCTCGTAGAGGGGTTGAGACGGATGCCTTAGAGAAGCCGTAAGGGCTCTCTTATATACAAGAGAAAAGCATCTTCTCATACTATTACAAGGCTAGGTGGCTCTTTTCTATTTGATATAAGAAATATAAGAAGATAAGAAGGAATCCTTGGCTATGAAGATAAGTAAGCATCCTTATCTTGCATAGTGAGTATCCTTATCTTTTTTCTTATCCTTTAAAAGTCCACCACACTTCACAAGCACACTCGGACAACAAAATAGACAAGTGGCTTATTTAGTACATAAGTGTTGTCAGCCACTGTAGGAAAACCAGAAACATAAGAAAAACATATGTAGAGAAGGCCAGGCAGCGACCTAGTCAACTTTTGGTGAAGTAGCGACACATCCACAAGGGCAAGAAATGGAATCTTCATGATCTTCAGAATTATTGTAGTTGACTTGGCGAAGATAATCCATAAGATGCGTATCAGATGGATTGGTGTAGTAATACATTTTGTCGATGGAGGCGTCTGCGAGTACAAGCTGGCAAGAGCAGTGGCCATTGGCGGGGTAGTTGAAATGATGGTGGCGTGTGGGATCCTGGTAGATGAAGCGGAGTTGATCTGGAAAAATGCCCGGAGAGTAGGACTTTAGCTTGCCCTGTTTGTAAGTGTTGAGTTCAACTAGAAGTTCATCTTTTTCTATCTGCAATTGTTGGAGTTGGCCGCAAAGGCGAAGAACTTCATGGTGGGCAAAGGTGCAAGAGTTGTTGAGAAGAGAACTGATGAGTTTGTGTTGCCCGTGTAAGACACCGGTGAGGGTTTTTTCTCATTGTTTAGTTCGATGAATTCTTTTACTAACATGTCTTTGATGGGAAAGGAAACATGGAATAAGTAGGTCATGATTAATTTTTGTGGGCAAGTCAAGGTGGAGAAGTCAGAATAATCGGTAGGAGTGGCCTCGATGGAAGATGGTGGAGTTTGGTTTGAAGAGGCCATTTGTTTGGTAGAGTATTAAGAGAAGATTGTAGAGGTGAAGATGCAAGGAATGCTGCAGAAAACTTGTTAATTTATACAAAGAAAAACAAGCTCGTCCTGAATGTAGTGCTTCGCTGAAAATTAAAGTCTACTTTTCTTGAAAAAAGTGCTTGGTTGTAAATTAAACCATATGTCTTATAGGTATTAGAAACTACATAGAGTGTATATAATTGATGTATAAACTATTATTTTTAGGGAGTAGCTTACCTACAAAGGTTAATAATTGAGATATAAAATATTTTATATAGATACTAGCTAGGTAATTATTGGAATCTATAGCTTCTTTTTTAATTAAGCTCTTCAATCAAACTACTACGAGGTTTATCTTTTTCTTTTTCATTATCAGCTTCTAACTGTTTAAGTAATTTTTGGGTGTCTTCCCAATCCATTTCATCTAGTGGTTGGCTGAAGTCATCAAATTCTGGGTAATATGGTTCTAACGATTCTGGAATTGAACTAAATTCTTTTTCTTTCTCTTTTTGCAAAGTAGTATTTATCGTTTGCTGTAACATCTGTTTTAAATTTTTATTGTCTCCTATCTTTTTCTTTACCCTTATATGTTTGGCTTTTTGGGAAAGCCATACCCGTCACAGGATTTGAGGAGTCTTTACCAGCTACCTGTTGAGCTGGACTAGCCAATGATGTTTTGGTTTCATTGGTAACCTTCGGTTGTATTTTTGGCAAATACTCAGCCATAAACGGACTTGATTTGCCTTTACTGACTGCCGTTTGAGTCGGGCTAGGTAATGAAGTTAATTGGGCCTCATTACTGACCTGCTGGGTTGTCTGAAGCTGTTGATGCAGAAGAACGTTTTTGTGTAGTAATACTTGTTTCTCTCTCTCAAGGGTGGCTATAATGGCTGCATTCTTTTTTATCATTACTTGGAAATTATCACAATTTGAGCAAAACAAAATCTTATCAGACGGATCTTGAACAATAATAGATGTTTTTGGAATAGAAACTTGATTTGGAAGAGTTTTAAGAGAAGTAGAAATGTAGTAAGTTGGCCCGATATGTTTCTACGCAAAATCAAATGCTTCTGAAATATAATTAAAACCTTTAAAAAGCGGGCAATCATAGTTTGTAATATTTTCTAAAACTTCATTCCAATCGCCAAACACCGCGAATTCTTCCTTGTACTATAGTATAAAACTTAAAATTATTTCGTATACTATGAAAATATTCTGATAAAGCATTTAAACAGGCGAGAAAATACTTTGGATCTGTAGAAATTGTATTTCGTGAAATCCATAAGTAAATCTGGATTCTGGCAAGTTAAAATGCATCCAGATAATGATGATAGGATCAAGGCGGCCGCCTTGTGGCCGCTTGATTCTATCACTGTTTTTATATATATATATATATATATATATATATATATATATATATATATATATATAGCGGTGATAAGGTGCGGTTGGTCGGATCACTGTGCAAATCTGGCCGAAGCCCATTTCGGCTCTTGGAGCATATTTGAAGGATTTCCAACCGTACGGATGGGAAGATTATTCTTAATATAAGCTTGCCTGTCAATTTTCATACAATTTGGTGACCGTTTGGTCGTCCCACTTAACGGTTCTTATTTTAGGGAAATTTTAACGGTTCAGAATTTCAACCATTAAGTAGGAGGACCAAACAGTCACCAAATTGTATGATAATTAATAGGCTAGCTTGTTTTTCGATGATCTTCCCATCCGTACGGTTGTAAATCCTTCAAACATGCTCCAGGGCCGAAAATGGGCGGCATGTGATCTCAGACACTGATCCGATCCTACATCGCGATGATATTGGGACCAGATACATATATATATATATATATATATATATATATATATATATATATATATATGATAACATGTAGTCGACTATATGCACTGTGCATTCCCGGTCGCCTCTCATTTGATACCCTAGAGCATGTTTGAAGGATTTACAACCGCACGGATGGGAAGATCATCGAAAAATAAGCTAGCATGTCCATTTTCATACAATTTGGTTATGATTTGGTCCTCCCACTTAACGGTTCAGATTTCTGTAAAATAAGAACCGTTAAGTGAGAGGACCAAATGGTTACCAAATTGTATGAAAATGGACATGCTAGCTTATTTTTCTCCAAGGGGCCAAATAGGAGGTGACCTGGAATGCACAGTGTTATGGTCGACTGTATAATATCACGTATGTATATATATATATATATATATATATATATATATATATATATTATATAAAAGTAGTGTTAGGATCCGGTAGACGCACTTGCGGCCGGCCTGATCCTAACACTCCTATATATATATATATATATATATATATATATATATATATATATATATATACGGTTGTATGTTAGCCAAAGTTTACTGTGATTATACAAATTCTAACTTCTAGGATCGCAAATGGCCGCTCGGTCTCGTGGGCCCCTGGCCCATTTACATATTACCCTCATCTCCATTACAATCCTTTTAATATAATATTAATAATAAAAAGAAAATTATAGCTTAATAAATCCATAAAATGTGCAGGTTTTACACACCACTATACCCATATAAAGGCAGATGTATCTCTCTCTCTCTCTCTCTCTCTCTCTCTATATATATATATATATATATATATACACCTGTATGTTACTGATATTTCGCGATCGATCCACTTGTGGCTACATAAATGCAGCTGAGGCAGTCTTGAGGCCCCAGCTCGGCAGAAAGCTTGTCTCTCATAAGTCGCGAAAGTACGGCTGGCTTGATTGTAACATTGTTGTATATATATATATATATATATATATATTCTTAAAGGTCCATTTTGATATTACCCTCATCTCCATTACAATCCTTTTAATATAATATCAATAATAAAAAGGAAATTATAGCTTAATAAATCCATAAAATATACAGGTTTTACACACCCCTATACCCATATAAAAGCGTGTATGTATACCCTATAACTTGGTGGATATCCCCCTTTACTTGATATGGTATATTCCTTGCAAAAATAATCTCCTTCATAAGAGAAAGACATGAACTTTACCAAGATATCCTTATGGAGTAAAACATAACTCATGTCGTGTGACCATATATAGATAATTCTCGTCTTAGTTTAATGTTTTAAAGTGTTTCCAATACATCATGCATGCTTTTTACTGTCTTAGCAACACTAGCAAGGGCACTCGATAGAAACTATTTTAATCATCGTCATGATAATCATTATGATCAAAACTAGAAGAAAAAGAACCATATGAAAATTACCTCGCCAATTGGAACAATTATAGCATGTGGTTCAAATTCAATTGTTGGTGTCCCTACAGTAATTCACATACCAAATTAATGTATTGAAAATGTGGAAAAATATATAATTAAAACAAAAATAACTAATGGCAAAGTACAGAGAGTATTACTTCCTAATTAACATTTGAAATATCACACGCATAAAGAAAGCATCTCTAAACTCTTAAAATAAAGTTCAACATGATAATAAAAAGAATATTTCTCTTTCCTCTAGAGTAATAAATAACAAACTGTAAGACCCATCTCCCTAGTGAGACAGATGTCATACCAGCCAGGTTAGGAGGGTATCTTGTGTCTAAGGTTGTATAATTTAAAAATCTGTAAACTAATGATGTACTTCAAATACTAAAATTTATCATAAACTTAATCTGTTAATACAGATTGTCGAACACAAATAACTCAAGGTAAGGAGTACATCACATAAGGAGTTTGGGCAACGTGATCCCAAATACAATGGAAACATAAATACTTAACAAGTCTTTAAATTAATACAATACAATCATAAACTAGGGTACGCTAGAGCCATCTACAGGACCACTCAAACTCAATCTCTTGCACATTTCACTTGAGTGAGAAATACTATACAAGGAAATACATGTAACTGAATTGAAAAAAAATACGAATACTGAAACAATGCTAATCATATGCATTATCTTTTAATCACTTATACATGCCAAGCATTTTTGAAAACTCAAGATAAAGCACATATACAATCTCAATCAACGCATAACATATCATACTCATAAATAATGCATAGGCCTCGTATCGCTAATCATGTACCACTAGTACTAGTATCTCTGAATGAATACCAGACCTCCTTAGTGGTATGCCCTTTACCGAACCTGATGTATGTACAGTGGTATACACTCTACCGAACCTGTACCAGGCTTGACAACCAGTGGTATACCCTCTACCAAACCTGTATTGCCGTCAAGTATACATCTCGTATCCGATACAGGCACTAAAAAGTCGGGAAGGGTTATATGTAAAAACAATTTCTGGAAAACATTTGTTAGTAATGAAACGATTTAAAACAAATTCCTTCCCTAACCCGATATCGTATACATCTTTTCTGAGATCTATCAACTGAGTCCTCTGTTGCTGGGTCATTCAATATGTCTAACTAGGGTGCTGCCTATGATACACATGGTATCTCTACCAATTAAGGTATCTCTTCTATTAACTCATGCTATTTAAATCATGTAGCATATATCAAGCATGAAAACCACTATGCTACTATAGCCGTAAAACTTTCGGCATTCACAAACTCCGAATAAAAATTCATGCAAAATCAAATTTACCAAACCATCGGTAAAAACTAGATCGTGAACACATTCCAAGGATAGTGTAATCACTCACCTGATGTCTCAACTCCTACTCATCCGCCGAGTCTATGACCCCTTAACAGCGTCCTATACCAGATAATACATCTTATAATAATATCTAATACTATTTAGAGATGATTTGGTTATATAAACATACTATTTTTGAAAAGTCAGTTTTTTTTAATCCATTACTGACGACCCCAGGCCTTTATACACCTGTTCGTACTATTTTCCATAATTTAAACACATTCCTGAACTATTGGAACCATCGAAATCGAATTCAGAGCATTTTGGAAAATTGCCGAAAGTTACGGGGTCTCGGGGTTATGGTAGCTACAGTTACCCGGTAAAAGTTTTTATGAATTCTCTAAATCTCATAATGGTTATGACTACCATTGAATACTTTAGACCTTCCTAAATGTCACTTGTTCCTTTATTAATAGTATACAAGCTTTTAGTGGAAAATAAACTCATCCATGCACTTCCCTTTCATTGTTTCTATTCCTATCAAATTATTCAAATATTTCCAATAAGAATCTAACATTTGCTTCATGGCATTGAAGATGGTAATATATACACAGTAACAAAGAATGCTTAAAAATGTCAACCCATACTAATGTTCAGCTTTTGTGTTTCTTATTTTATTTTTGACATCCCTGTTTGCAAATTCAAGCTACCATTAATCTATTCTAGAAAGAGAAACATAGTAGTATAATTTTCTCATACATGAGAAGCATTAGCTTTTTATTCTGGAGTTCTAAACCAATAGTAGTGGTAAACTTTTTTGTGGGTCGCTAAACTATGATTAATTATCAAATTGATCATCACACTTCAATTTGTATCAAAATGGTCACTTAGCTTTAATTTTGTTTTACCGGCAAGTCACCCATGTGAATTCCGACCCCCAATTAGAATTTTTTGCTTACTTGGCCGTTGGAGATGCTGATTGGACTTTTATATATTATTCAAAAGCCACATCAGCATCTCATTCTCTCTTCCCCTTCTTTCTTTCTCAATCCCAAGTGATGCCCTAATTTCCTCCATTCTGATCCAGAGAGGCGGTGATGCAATTGGAAGCTCTAATGGACAAAGCATTTGCCATATCTTTTTTTTTTTCAGCGTCTCTCTCATGGCATTTCTGAGCTTGTTTATCAGATTTATTTTGAGAGAGAGAGAGTATTACTGCACCTGGATTCCAACAGCTTGCAACCTTGCACTGTATGGCTTCTCTGACCATCAAATTAAATCTAAAGCTAAAAAAGACCACAATAACTCTGTCATTCAGATTAATATATATCTGCAAGAGGAACTAGGTAGTGAGTAAAATTATAAAAGCTTATAAAGGAATCAAATCTTTGGAATGAATGTGATGTAGACATGAGAGGCTGGTAATTGTGTAATTCTCATTCTCCTCTTTATCTGATGATTGTCTAATTCTCGTACTCCCTTTATATGCAAGAACAAGTGCTATTGAAGAAGCTGCAACCATTAAGATTTAGTCTGTGATCTTATCTGGTAATTGTCTAATTCTCATTCTCCTCTTTATCACCGTGGAATAAGATGATGAGATGAGGCATTCCTCCCGAAGAGCTTCCAATGCATTACTGCCTCTCCGGACCAAAATGGAGGAAATTAGGGCATCATTTCAGATTGAGAAAGAAAGAAGGGGAAAGAGAGAAGAAGATGCTGACATGGCTTTTGAATAATATAAAAAGTCCAATCAGCATCTCCTGCGGCCAAGTAAGCATAAAATTCGAATTGGGGGTTGGAATTCAAATGAGTGACTTGCCGGTGAAACAAAATTAAAAGTAAGTGACCATTTTGATAAAAATTAAAGTTTGGTGACCGATTTGATAATTAGTCATAGTTGAGTGACCCACAGAAAAATTTACCCCCAATAGTAGTCATTGCCAACAAGGGACCATTATTCTTAATTAGATTTATTGGTCATATACAGAGAACAACCTATGCTGATTAAATCCTCTAATCTCATCCAATACCCTCACTTCTTCAACCGGTTCTAACTCAAACCTCACACGAAATAATTTAAATCCCTTAATTCATTGAAGGAGGGCTCACCTGGTGTTGGATCGAGCTCGCAAAGGACCTGCGCTCAATCCCATCCGCTACTGCCTGGCCTTCACTCATGTCCGGCTCCAACCAGCCATGCAGTTATTGGCATCAACTCGAATAAGGGAGGTTAGGGAAGGGATTGGTAGTCGTGGCTCTTCCACTGGTGGAAAGGAGGCAGTACTGACTTTTGCTCGAGTGGCAACAACTTGGTGAAGTCTGGAAGCCCTCAGTCACCACCACAAGTTAAATCGGGGTTCACCTTACAGTTGAAATCTCTAATTCCTAGCTATTTGTTTATCTCTAATTTGTATGATTTAAAAAATAGCATTCAAAACCCTCGGAGCTCAAGTGAGCTTCTACAAGGACTTTAGGTCTCCCATTAGAGGCTAAGAAGATTCTTTTATTTATTCATCAAAGGGATGGTTGGCCTTGTCAAATGAGAGGGTGTGTTGCTTCACTGTCACGCCATCCTAAAGTTTATGAAATCTATTTTAGCTAGAACTAATAAAAGAGAGAGATTCTATAAACTTGTTTTCATTAAACCAAAAGCTTTGATGTAAAGGGCTGTAGATTCTTTAAAGGTTAGTGGATGCTGATATAAGCATCAACTTTTGTTTTAAATCTTTAGGTTTTAGGTTAATTATACTATAACTTATCATTTAACATCTTAAATGTAACGTTATAATTTTCTAAAATCTATTTATTTTATCATTAATTCTTTAAAATTTCTATTCTTTTCCTAAAACTCATACATAACTTATTTATTTATTAATAAACACCAATTTATCTTCCGTAAATTAAATGATAATTGTGGGATCCAAAATACGCGCCTGGTTTCGTGTGACACCAAACGATATATCGAAGCACAAATGTCATATTTTTAATATGTGGGTTCTTCAATTTCTAATATAGGCAAGCCTCTATTATTAATTACCCCGAATAATGTTGCGGGAACCTCCAGATTAAAGAGCCGAAAAAGAACAGTAGAGCAATGATGGAAAAAAAATAATTTTATTTGTTTGCATAACATGAATTTTTTATTACATATCATAGGATATATATATATGTATTTTTTATTTATTTATTCATTTATTTGAGTACGTACGCCTTATATGCCTCGCCTTGCGCCCTTTTGAATTCCTATTGTAGTCATAATGTAGCGTCATAATCGCTAATAAGCTCATGAGTTTTCAATGATCACGCCCGCCTTGTGACTGAAAACTGCCATATGGTCCATCGATATAGGCCACAACATATATGGTTAGAAAGCCTTGGATGTCTAGTTTCTGATGCCGGAAATTTCATCTCGATCGGAGTTTTCTAGCAAAAGTTATCAGCGCTTGAATAGAAGGTGGTCAAACAGGCCAAACTGCAGTAATTGGTATTATTTTCATCAAAACTGTACCAACTGAGCCACTGATAGGAATTGTACCATACATGGTTGGAAAGCTCTGGAAGTCTAGTTTCCACTGCCGCAAATTTCGCCCCGATTGGAGTTTCCTATCAAAAGTTATTGCCGTTTGAATGAAGGGTAGTCAGACAATCAAAACTGCAGGAATTGATCCTCTTTCCATCAAGAACTGTACCAACTGGGCTACTGACAAGAACTGTGCCATACATGGTTGGAAATATTTAGAAGTCTAGTATCCAACGCCGCAAATTTCGACTTGATTGGAGTTTCCTATCAAAAGTTATCGACTTTTGAATGGGGGGTGGTCGAGCTGGCAGAATTGCAGAAATTCACCTCTCTTTCCATCAAAATCTGTACCAATTAGGCTGCTGATAGGCACTACACTATACATGGTTGGAAAGCTTTGGGAGTCTAGTTTCCAACGCCCGTAAATTTCACTCCAATCTAAGTCTTACGTCAAAAGTTATTTACTTTTGGATGGAGGGTGGTCAGATTTGCAGACTGCAGAAATCCCGCCAGGAGCAACATTTCAGCGATGGCAGCAGCTTTGCAAACATTGCAATTCCCATTTCAACAGTATTTTCCTCCCTCTATAACATCTTTGTCCTTCCTTCCAGGTTTCACCAGCCTCAAAACTTCATCTGCAGCAGTGTTAGCAGCTCTTCATCTCTATAATGATGGCAACAGAACTTTGTTTCTGCAACAACATAGTAACGATAGCACTTTGACAGCTTTCATTGTAATTTACATAAACTTCTCCATGGATTTGATTGTCCTTAACTTTCTCCAAAATTCTTGATGTCCTCCATAACCTCAAAAAGGGCAGTGACTCTCTACCTTGCCATTGACAAGCATTATCGAAGCTTCCTCATCAATTTCAGTCCTTTCCACTCCAAGCGTTGGCTTTTCAGTTCCATTATTTACCTCCTATAATTATCTACACCTCCTTGAAACAAAAAATACTCTTATAACTTTGTGCTTCTTTAATGTCAAGGACCTTTGGGACCTCCTGGCAAACTTTAGAAATTGTAGCACAAAACATAGAGTGGCAACTTCACATTCAAAACAAGTCTTTGATTATTATCAAAATTTTCTCTTGGACTATTCTCATATTCCTTTTAAAATTTTGACAGAGTTTCCCTTGTATTTGGGGCTTTGATTTTTTTACAAGCATTCCTATATACATAATTAACAAACAGCAGAAAGAAAAAAAAGTCTTCAATTAGCATCCATGACTTCAATTCAACAACCATCTTCAGCATGTGACGATGCGTCATCCAATGTCGAAGCGGCCTGGTGGCAAAATAGGGAACGATCATGGCACAAACTGACATCGAGCTTGACGTCGAGTAGGTGGCGAGCCACGAGCTGTGGCGGTCTGCGGGGAGCGGCTGAGGGAGGCCATTATATGGCCTATGCTCATTCTCTAACGGTGGCCAGGCGTGAGAGGGGCCATCGTATAGCCCTTGCTTCGTTCCATGTTGATGATGGCGTGAGAGGGGCTATCATATAGCCCTTGCTTTTCGGTGACGGCGGCAGCGGGGAGGCCATTATATGGCACATGCTTATCCTTTAACGGCGGCGAAGCGTGGGAGGCTCAACGGCGTAGGGCGAGGCGGCGCTATCTGCTGCTTCGCGTGAAATTAGGGCTGCAGTGGCCCGGATCTGGCGGAGTGGTGTTAAGCGGCAAAGGCGGGCGTGTGGCAGCGAAGTCTTGGTGGCTTCAGCTGGAAGCAGTCGGGGCCGTCTGAGGGAGGGAGCCGTGGCCGTGAGGGAATCTTTAAGCCTTGGTGGGAACTGTAAGCCTGGCTGGAGCCTTATTTGAGATGCGCTACAGGAGAATCACCGGTCTTTGGGGGTAGCCAGCAGTCTGTGCTGAGGGGCCAGCGTAGGGTGCTTGTGGCCCCAGAGGGCCAGCGTAAGTAGGGGGGCCTTGAGGCGGCGCAGGCAGCGCGGCCTAGTGCGCGGTGCCTTGGCCGGCCAGCGTTAGTAATCTACGCGGCGTCTTTGGTGACTCCACTCAGGGGCCCTTGCTGGTGGCGCGCGAAGGCGCCGCGAGGGGCGGATGCATTTGTGGGTGGAGGACCGGCGAACTGGGCTGCAGGAGGCGGATTGGCGGACCTGCGGAGATGGGGCGCTGGCTAAAGGCGGTAGGCGGACGATCTAGCCAGACTGGGGAGCCTTCAAGGCAAGATGCGATAAGCGGGCTGGGCGTACCAGATTTGGGCGAGGCCCGGCGGCTGACCGGCGGTGAGGAAGGTAAGCGAAGGAGGCGGCCGCGAAGAGAGGCAAAAGGCGGCGACGATCAGTTGCTTAATGGAAGGGCACAGGAGGGAGTAGCCCCCTTTTTAATCCTCATATAATAAGGTCAAGGAGAATGAGAATACCTTGACTTCTGTTATCTCTCTACCTTTCTCCCTCTAATTTCTCTTCTTTCTCTTTTTTCTCTCTCTTTTTTTATTTTTGATTCCCTTCGCTTTATATAAGACAAAAAACCCTGAGATCTCAACCGCCAGCATGATAACCCCCCCCCTCTTTATTTGAACTTATCTCCTTTTTTTAATTTGGTTACGATTTGATAACCCCCTCTTTTTTTTGAGTTGAACTTATCTCTTTTTTTAGTTCTGATATGATTTTATTTCATTTTGATTTTGATAATAATTTTTATTATTATTTTTATTTGTTATTTTATTTTATATGTTTGTTTGCCTCGAGATCAGCATTCTTGAGCTGCCTTGGGATATGCATCCTCTTGGCATGTGAAATTTCATTGCCTCGAGATATGTTCTCAGGCTATTTAGGATTGCCTCGGGATACGTGTTCGGGCTATCCTGAAATTTGAGTATGCCTCGAGATATGTATTCTCGGGGGCAATTTTGGGATCTTGAGGTTGCCTCGGGATATGTTCTCTTGGCCCGGGATGCAATCAGGACATATTAAATTTAAATGAAGATATATTTAAATTTTAATATGTCTAGATTAAGATATATTTAAATTTAATTCTAGATATATCAAAATTAGGATATATTCAAATTAAATTATTATTTGAGTCCTATTGGGACATATATTATATTTTTTTTATAAACAAATGCCCCCTTCATACTTTTTCACGAAATCTTCTTTGGTGAGATTGAGTGAGAGAAGTAGGAACACTCAAATTTTCTTTTCCATCATTGCTAAACATCCTCATGGTGAGCCCTTTTGGGACATTGGCCAAGATCTCAGTGAGTTTCCTTCGGGTCAGGATTTCACTCGCAACACACTTGTATTTGGTCCGAGATTCGAGCCCGTGATTAAATATGAAGGAGAAGAGCACTCTGATTGGGTAAGGCTGTCTTCATCTTAAGTAGCTACTGCCCGCTTGACTTTGAAGTATTGTTGCGAAGATGGCAGTACTTATGCAACATATCTAAAGCCTGACGGAGACATCAAAGATCTGACTATCCTTCAATCTCTTGGTCAGAAGATCATTAACCATCACCCAGGATGGAGAGGCATGACCCCTGTTAGGTGTGAGCCAATCAATCTTCCAAGTTATGCTGATTGGGCCAAACATATACTTGGTAGGTATTTACTTGAGTTATCTTGTGTGGAGTTAGTTGGAGGAATCATCTCTTGGTCGGGCATTATGATTTAGATTCCAACTTTTATAAAGCATTGGTGGAATTATGGTGTCAGGACACCAATACTTTCCACATGCTATATGGAGAGGTTGGTATTTCACTATGGGACATTAGGAAACTTGGAGGGCTTCCTCATTAATGGCGACGCATTAATGCGGCCGAAGTCATTCCACACAATGATGTACTTTGTCAAAGGAGCGATTCGAATTTTTTGTCTTGAAGAGCCTATTTGATGCTTTTCATTGGGTGACCAAACAAAAATCCTCTAAGACATAACCGCAGATGTGTCTTTTGAGGATTGGATAAACTTCTTGAGAAAGCGGGGAAGCGAGTTTGACTCCCAACACAACTCAAAGTCTAATCATCCTCCAATTCCTGATTCCAGCTAGCTGATTTGGTACGCCTTTACGGCTTTGTGGATTTGCTATATTTTATCATCTTAGAGGCGGGGCGTCATGTAATTAGACCAAGAGTTTTTGTAATGGCATGCCGAACTTCGGCGCGGGGAAGAAGATTGTCTTAAGCTCTTGCGGTCTTCATACGCGTATATATGTAGGGTTAAATGCCATGGCTAATAATAAGAAAGGGTCTGGATTCTCCACAACAGTTTTCCCTTCCCACTTTCTGTTTGAATGGGTTGGTTGCCATTTCCGTAGAACACATCTTCGGCGACCAATTGATAAAAATACATCCACTATCCCCGATCTTTCAAAAATACCAGAGATGCTGCATTATATTAGTACTTCTGCCACTCCATTCGACTATACTCCAGAAGTGCGACGATTCATTAGGAAAGAAGAGAACTTTAAATGGCGCTCTTTTCCTTATTTGTATCATAATAACGAGATAGTGCGAGATTCCAGGGTTTTTGCAGGGCTTGAGATGTTGGACTCCTATACCACAGAGTATGTGAAGTCTCTTCGTTGCGGCATTCTCCCTCTACGCTATGCCAGCAATTTCCATGCAGAACCATATAATCCTCATAGGTTTGGGCGCCAGTTCGGCTATAACCAGCATTTTCCCAAGCATATCGATGTTTCAAGGAGAGCTTCTTCCCTTGGGGTTCTCGCGGGCTATTGGTTGCACTTTTCTCGAGAAAAGACTTCTTGCAGATTCTATATTCTTGATCGCGATAGGAGTGGGAAGATTTTATTTCTTTATGCTTGTAAGTGGTTCGACAACGTCCAAGCTTTATTTAATCAAGACGTTGACGCATTAACCCAGAAGGATTTTGGTTACAAAAGAGCTGCTGCGAGAATTACAGACCGGGGGCAATCTTCGCCGAAGCCAATATTCGTTTACGAGGATATCTTTCTTAGTCATAAACGGAATAGATTCTCTGTGGATTCTCCTAATCCAACAAAGCGGCTGACAAACCCAAGGTGCAGCTCTTTTTTTTTTGTTTTTTTTTGTTTTTTTGTTTTTTTTTTTTTGGCAAAATCCGGATTTCATATTTTTTATTTTTTTTATTCCGAATTTCAGATTTTACATATATATATTTTGGGCGACTTTCTCTGAGAACTCAGATTTTTGTTTGACTCAAACTCTGAATTTGTATTTGAAAAAAAAAATCAGAATAATTTTGTTTGACTCAAAATCTGAATTCCTGTTTATGAAAGAATCAGAAATTTTTGTTTGGCTCGAACTCTGAATTTTGTTTGTAAAAGAAACAGAATTTTTGTTTGGCTCAAACTCTGAATTTTGTTTGTAAAGGAAACAGAATTTTTGTTTGACTCAAGGTTTTGGTCAACAGGCATAAGGATTGATGACACCCCATTGGTGGATGTAAGGATTGCCCCCAATCCCCCGATTGATATTTTTTATTTTAGTTATTTAATTGCCATATATATTTTGTGGTCCCCTTTTACAATCTTTACTTTTTTTTAACAGCTCCAAGGATTGCTGATACAATCCCATCAGACTTAGGAATACCTCCCGGATCTCCTATTGGTAAGGAAACACTTCTTGATCAATTGCTTAAGCAACCATGGCGTCCTCTACCTCTCTTTTTTTTACAAAAAACTTTGATTTCAGGTCAAACAAGCACTTGAAGATCTTAATATAGGTGGGCAAGAAGATTGTTGGAACCCTGACTCCCTCCGATCGCATACACAAGGTATATTTCTTCTTAGTTTCTCACTTTTTGTTTACGAGTTGCGAGTTTGAACCGCGCGCTTTATTCCGGTACATTGTTCAAGATGATGAGAAAGCTTTTCATCTTTGGGACAAACTTATTACTGCCGGATTTCATCGAGAGATGCTCCCACTTCCACGAGAGAGAGCCTACGAAGGGGCAATCTTTGGCGCAGATATCATGATTACTTCTTCATCAAGCGGGTTGATAGCTCTAATGTCAACATTATATCTCCATCAAAACAACATAAGGAAGAAAAAGTATCGAAACTCATTTGGAGCGTAATCGACTCCAATCCAAAATTCATGAAATTTCAAGCGGGATAAAATTACGGATGAAGAGATAGAAGCTTTGGGCAAAGAGATAGCTTGAAGACTATGGGGAATATATTGAGCATTAAAGGACTTTGCCATTTTTGTCCCTTATTTTAGTTTTTTTTTTGCCTTGGTAGTTGCGTCTAAGACGTTTGTGATGAACTATTAGATTCTGAATAAGACTTCTCTTTTTGTTTTTGTTTTTTTTTGTTTTGTTTTGTTTTGTTTTTTTTGTTTTGTTTTTTTTTTTTTTGGAACATAGAGGTCAATGTATTTGCCTCAGGAAGCAGTTTTTAATTGTGCATGACCGGTCTACCATTTTCACGGAGTCGGACGTTCCATCGTAGATAAACACATGCCTCTTTATTTCATTGAACGAATTTAATAAAAGTACATGAATTCAGTACAAGAATACATGAAAAAGAATGTTTTGCCTTGAAAAGTACATTTAATTGTACATGACTAGTCTACCCCTAGAGAGAACTAGACGTTTCATCATAGGCAAACATTTTTACATTAAGCATAGTATTTCTTCAGAAATCGACCATTGATGGGTGAAATCGGTCTTTCTCCGTTGGCGTCGATGAGCTGATATGTGCCTCCTTCATAGACGATCTCCACGATGTAGGGCCGTTCCCAATTTGCTTTGAACTTGCCCCCAGCCTTTTTGTTGGTGATGATAGGTCTTCTAAGGACAAGAACCATCTCTCCCTTGGTGAAGGTCCGAAACCGAGCTAACTTGTTGTAGGCCTCTGACATTTTGGCCTTGTAGACTTCAAGATTCTGTTGTACCCCTAACCTTTTCTCGTCAAGAGAATCCAACTGCTCCAGGCGAAGCCGAATATTACTTTCATTTGAGATTTCATTTTGTACTGCCATCCTCAAGGAGGGTATTTGGATTTCGAGGGGTAGAACCGCTTCAGTTCCAAATACTAAGGAGTATGGTGTACACTGTGTTGGAGTCCTATAGGTAGTGCGATAAGCCCATAGCATCTCCGGGAGTCTTTCATGCCAATCTTTTTTGTTCTTGGACACGGCTTTCTTCAACAGCTTCGAGAGGGTTTTGTTGAATGTTTCTGCCAACCCCGTTTGCTCTAGCATTATAGATGGAGGTATATCTCCAATCTATCTTATGGTGCTGCGCAAATCTCCCAATTTTGAAGCTTCTGAACGCAGGACCGTTATCTGAGATGATTCTCCTTGGAGTCCCAAATCTGTATAGGATGTTCTCCCTGGAAAATTTGATGATATTTTTGGTTTTAACTTCTCTCAGTGGAATAGTTTCTGCCCACCTGGAGAAATAGTCTGTTGCAGCTAGTATGAATCGATGTCCCAAGGATGATGGAGGTTCGATGGGACCGATCACATCTGTTCCCCATATCTCAAAGGGCCATGAAGAGACTGTGGGGTGTAGAGGATTCAGATGTTGATGGATGAAGTCTCCATGTATTTGGCATAGATGGCATCTTCTAGCATAATTGGTGCAATCTCCAACCATGGTTGGCCAATAATATCCCAAGCGCTTGATCTTGAGTCGCATCTTGGGTCCGGATTGGTGTGCACCACATATCCCGGAATGTACATCATGCATGACTTCTTGAATTTCTTCATGTGAGACACGCGGGGAGTAGTTGATCATATGACCTGCGGTACAATATGTCATTTATGAGGGTGAATCTTAGGGCTCTTTGCTTTATCTGAAGACCTTTTGATTTATCCTCTGGGAGTTTATCATATTTCAAATATTCTATAAACGGTTGTCTCCAATCTTCCTCTGGCATTTCGAGTGTGAAGTCTTCCGCTTTGCCCCCAACACTTTCCTCTTCATCATCATCAAGGATCGTACTTATGGGCCTTCTATTTCTTATGGTTATATGGATTTCCTCATAGTTCGGATTCGCCAGCTTCTTCGCGACTTTTGCCAAAGAATCAACTTCTCCATTTTCTGATCTTAGAACCCTCCTCAATTGTACTTGGGGAATTTTCCTCATCAAATTTTTGACCTTCTTGTAATATTTAAAGTTGAGGGTTTGTATATTTTATAGTCTCGTCGACTTGTTTGATTATGAGTTGTGAGTCTCCAAATATGTGTATGTGTTGGATTCCCATTTGGATTGCCAATTCCAAACCGACTATGAGAGCTTCATATTACGCCTCATTGTTTGTGCATGGCTCACGTAAGGGAGAGAGCATATCGAGGATTCCCCATCCGGTGTAAAGAACACTAGTCCTATCCCGGCTTTGATTTGTGGAATGCACGGGACATAAATGCGGTTTTATAGATGACACTCCATCAAAATATAGTACGCCACCTTGCTTCTTCCCTTTATTAATATCTCTTCATCGGGGAGATCATAATTAAGTGGTGAATCATCGAGGGGATAGGATGTTGTAGCCAAGAGTACGCGGCCTTTTGCCCTTTAATAGCTTTCTGTGGAGTGTATGTTATGTCAAATTCCATTAGAATCAATGCCCACTTTGCGAGTCTCCCCGTGAGCAATGGCCTCGTTATAAGATATTTGAGAGGATCAATTTTTTATATGAGTATGACTTTATGTGCCAACAAGTAGTCTCTCAACTTCTTGACTGTGAACACTAGAGCTAGACAGTGCTTTTCAATTGGTGTATATTTGCTCTCAGCTCCTATCAACATCCTGCTGAGGTAATAAAGTGCATTTTCCTTGCCTTCTTCATTGTTGCACGGCGGTATGGCTCCCAATGACCCTTCCAATCTTTGCGGTATATAGAATTACTTGGTTTTAGGGGATTGGGGCTGCTTGCCACAATAGGTGGAGACTCGGCAAAATCTTGTTTGATGTCTTCAAAAGCTTTCTGACCTTCATCATCCCATTTGAATGGCATGTTCTTCTTGACCAGCTTGGAGAAAGGCTTACATCTTCCGGACAAATTGGAGATGAACCTTCTGATATAGGCCAAGCGTCCTTGAAATGGCCTTGCTTGCCGATTAATGCGAGGAGGTGGCATTTCTAGGATTGCCATTATCTTGGAGGGGTCTATTTCTATCCCTCGATGCCTTACGATGAAGCCCAAAAACTTCCCAGATAGGACTCTAAAGGCACGCTTCATGGGATTCATTTTCAACTTGTACTCTCTGAGTCGTGTGAAAACTATCATCAGATCATCGAGATGTTTTTCTTTGGAACTTGTCTTGACCACAAGATGCGTCTACATAGCATTCGACAACTTTATGAATCGGATCATGAATATTACGGTCATAGCCCTTTGATATATTTGCCCGTATTTTTTAGGACCGAGCGGCATTACTCTATAACTTGATTATATGCCCATAGGCGTTGGAAGAAGCGGTATGTTTCTCATCATCTGGATGCATTTTGATTTGGTTGTATCCAGAATACCCATCCATAAAGGAGAACATCTCGTACCCTGAGGTGTTGTCGATCATGATCTCCATAACTGGAAGGGGAAAATCATCTTTTGGACATGCTTTGTTCAGGTCTCTGAAGTCCACACATATCCGTATTTTCCCATTCTTCTTCTTCACAGGGACTATGCTGGCTACCCAATTAGGGTATTTTTCCTCCCTGATGAAATTTGCTTTGATCAGCTTCTTTGTTTCTTCTATTACCTTTTCTTCCAAGTCAAACTTCATCTTTAAAACTTGCTTATTTGAGTAGCTTGATGGGGTCAATGGTCAATCTGTGGACAACTACTTCATCATCCAACCCTGGCATTTCATTGTAGGTCCAGGCAAAACAATCGATAAACTCCTTCAAAAGGGCCTTGAGTGATGCTCTTTCTTCTTCTGACAGCTGCGTGCTTAGGAAGGTCGGCCTCGGGTTCTCATCACTTCCCAAGTTGACTTCATTGACTGGAAATCGATTGTAAACTTACCCCCGATCCTCTAGTTCGGTAGCGGTTTTGACTTGATTTCTTCTTCTTCCTCTGGGGCGTTGTCATGTAACATGAATATGCAGGGGGACTCGAAGTAACCTATTCCTCTTTTATTCATATGTGTAGGACTCCATGTCGATGAAAGCATTGGTATGATTTCGTAGACCATTTAATCTTCCTTCCAAACCCCTTAACTATCAACCTGAGTTTCTCGGGGTAATGGCTGGGGAAGTTTACAGGTTGAACTTCTTCATCTTCTACTTCTTCAATGTTTATAATGTCATCATTTGAGATTTTCTTGCCTTTGGCTTTGTAGAAAAGAATGCCTCTTTCTTTTTTGTGTTGGGCCGGCACATAGAATGTCTTCAAGTGCTCAACCGTATTGACATTCAAGTCATCCAAGTATTTGTAGAGTCCCTCAGGAATCCTTGTAATATGCAGCGCATTTTCTCGAGCAGATCCTCCATCTTGATCCTTATCATCATCACTTTCGTTCTCTGATGACTCGGTGTCACTCCCAAAGTGAGGTAAAACTGATTCTTTCTTCTGAAGCACATGAGCAGACTTAGGTGTCTTTACAAGAGATTCTTCCTTTGGACTTGGTGTCTTGCCCCCGTTGGATGACTTGCTCCCTTTAGATGCATTAAGGTAGTACCTTGCATCTTCATAATGAATCTCATGGATACCAAAAGGCTGGGTTTCTTCATCAATCCTGAATTCTTCCCCATCCACCATATATTTTACACATTGATGGAGTGTTGAAGGAACCATCTGATTTTCGTGGATCCATGGCCTTCCCAGGAGGGCTTTATATGAGGCATCGACATCAATCACATGGAACTTCACATCAGATGCCATCTTTCCAAATTTAATTGGCAGAGTGATAAATCCTAATGCCTTCTGGCTATGTTGATTAAAGCCTTGAATGACGATCTTCTCCGGAGATAGGTGGCATATTTCAAGAGCCAATGCCCGGAGAGTGTTGAGAGTAAATGAGTTCACAGAAGGATCTGGGTCAATCAAAACCCGGTTGATTTTCATCCTATCAGAATACCCCGTCACATATAATGGCCTATTGTGCTCTGTAGTTCCAAGCATCAAGTCTTCGTCTGTGAAGGAGACTGAAGGTGCATGGAATGCATATAGAGCCTCCTTCATATTGATTTCGGCGAAATAGGCTTGATACTCCCCAGGGTTTTGTAGGGCATGTATTAAAGACTCCACGCTTGATTGACATCATTAATCGTCGTACATCTTTGAGAAGTCTTTGGGACTTTCTTCAAATGTGCCAAGATATTATAATTTGGCTTCCTTGAGGGTTTTTTTGGGGAGATATTCTCTTCTTCAATTCTTTTCCCTTTATTTACATCGTTTGGAACTGAAAGCTTTGTCTTGATTGAAGTGTTTTTCGGTTACGAAATTTTTGTCGGTGCAGGCCGTGGTACCTCGTCTTCTTCGGCTGGGAAGTTCAATTCATCTTCAGAATCATCCTGAGAAGCTATGGCGCGACATTCACCCTTTTCCTCAATATAGTCATTCGTAAGTGTCAAGTTCCCGGTGAAGACTTGTCTTTGCACCCATTTTTGGAAGTTTTGGGATTCTTCTGTGGTATGCCTCACAAGTCGGTAATGTGGACAGTAATTTGGATGACTGGTGAGATGCATTAGGCAAGGCCTTTTGGGTCTAGGCAAATCTAAACCCTTTTCTATGGCTTCATCGAAAAGCTCCTCCCTTTTGTCTTTCTTGATCTTGATAGCTGGAGGGGTAGATTTTCCTTTAGCATTTGTTGCTTTTGTGGGGGGTGCAAATTCCATGACTTCTGAAAAATTTTCGCCCAATGATTCTGGAAGGTATACCTCGGATTCATCCCATTGATCATCTTCAATGTGCAGCTGTAGTAACCTATTTGCTGACTCCTCCGTTACTCTCACGGATGGCGAGGAATCTCTTCAGCAAGCATAGCTTTCCTCAAGACCTTATATTTTGGGGTCTTTGGGGTGTAATATGGTGTCTTGGGCTCGTCTGGTTGGTGTGGCTCCAGGAGTTTGGCGTTCGCCTTCTTTACTCTCTCCCTGAGAGCCATCTTCTTCTTCTTCTGCTTTTTACTGATATAGGGCCGGCCATGACGGTCATATGACTCTTCTGGCTCAGAGAAACTATCATCATCCGAGTCATACAAAGGGTATCCTCTAGAAATAACCCTGCAAGTTTCCACTTGCACATCTTCATCATCTTCTTTGACCAGTTCCCCTAGTAATTCTTCGACTTCTTCGGGAAAATAGTCTCTGAGAGTAATTAGGACCCTTTCTTTCTGCTCATATTTGGCCGAGGGACTCAATGTACTCTTTCATAATAGATTTTCTAGCGCTTTGATTGTTGGCGCTTCTTTTCTTTTCTTGTTCTTCTTCTTTTATGCATTTTTGTCGAGGGGGTCTTTTAGGAGGTTCTTGAGAACGTTTCCAAGCGATCCCTGGAAGCTCAGCCAACCTCTTCAACATCTTCATTGACTTTTTGGATATAAATATTTACTCACAACTCTTCTGGAACAGTAGGAGGTCTGTCGTCTATTGCTGATGGAAGTATTACTTTATTACCCACCATTGTGACTTCTCCTTGGGATGATCCTTCTGAGTTTGGAGCTGTCACATAGCGAGTGTTCTCGGTTGATGGCTCAGACAAGACATTCTTCGAGAGTGTGATCTTGCCCTCTTGATATTGTCGGTCGACCCAATCCTTGAAAACATAACAGTCTTCAATTGTGTGTCCCAACACTCTATGATATGGGCAGTAATTGGGATGGTCCTTCTTGTTACGCTCCTCACGGCCTCTTGCATTCGGGGAGTTGTAGACCTTCTTTCCGCGGCATCCTTGAAGATCTTGACACCTTATCCCTTACGAAAGAATATTTCCTATTCATCCTTTCTTTCAAAGAGGGAATGGGTTTTGACTTCGACACCTAGGTTAGGTGGTTTAACTTGCTTTCGGGTTTTACGGGTCTCCACGACACCTTTCCCTTTGTCAATATTGAAGGTTGTAGCGATGTATTTGGCGCCTCTGTCCTTTTGGACTTATCTCTATCATTTCTTGGGGTAGTTTGGTAATTAGGCATCACCTTTGGGTTGGTCCTCTCCGACTTTTGGCTTGGGATATCAAGTCTGGAATGTAGTAATGCTTGAGGTACTTAGGAAGGTGACATCCAACTATCAATGTTCCCAAGCGGTAGACCCTTTGCTTGTGGGTACAGTCGAGGGTTGTTCACACTTGATGCTCAAGTTCCTCCATCTCATGATGTGGTCCACCACCCTTTCATCTTTATTTTGGTGGGTGGCTACGAGGATCCCGACAATGCGTGATTTTGTCGCTTATGCCCCTAAATATACTACTTTCGAAAGCGCATCCTTCATACATTTGCCATATGCGGATCGGGCTTCGGGGTGCAAGCTTGCATACCACTCGAATGCTACTCCTGCGACACTTGCATAGAACTGTCGGAGGAGGAGTGAGGGCTTCACACTTGTGTCTCCACATGCCATTACAAAGTGGGCCAAGTGTTGATCGGGATTATAAAATCGATGGCTACTTAAATTTGGGGACATTATACCCCTTGGGGTAGGAGTACCAAGTCATGGTAGTTGGGATAAGGTTTGTCTCCCTCAACCCGTATCTCACTCCCCTTGGCTTTGTTTAAGTTCGGCAACCATTAGTTGTATTTCTTCGAGGTCATTACAAGTGATTGTTTTACGAGCTGGAATGTATGAAGTTCCTCCATGCTCTCTTGGCTTAAAGGTTTCTCTTGGATGAGGGAGTTGGACTTCTCGAGCCTCTGCATCCGTCAGAGTTGATTCTCCATAGGAAGCAGGTGGGGTTACCCCTTGCTCAACCGGCTTAAGGGCCTCTCTCGGCCCGTCGGGTTGGACTCCTCGACATTACGTACTTGTTGGTCGGTCTTCCATTAGAGGCGTTAATTTATACGCATTTGCGGCATTGACTCCATTAACACCGCCATGTTGTCATTGAGTCTTACGTATTGACATCTCGGTTTTCCATTTGAGGAACAAAAAGCGAGGTTCATCTTCATCATCATTATTTGGAGGATTTACTTCCTTGGGCCTTCTTGATGTATGGAGTGGTGGAAGACTAGTCCCTATCCACATTCTTCATGCGGCATGTGGCTAGAACCTTCTTCTCCATTTAGGAAGTGCGGCTCTCCTCACGGGATCTTGTAGCAGGTCCCATTTGTTCTTGTTAAGTCTTTGGCTCTCCTCGAGCTTAGGTGACCATCCGACAAGTGTGTATTTCGACATTCATGTGGGACATTTCTTCATCATTTTTCACTCCTCCCCTCTTTTTGAAATTTAGGCGGGAGGTCTTGGTAGATTTCTTGCGAGTAATTCGATCAAACCGCCCTTCGCCGGCGTTTGATACTAAGCGCTTTTCTTACGGTAGAATTCCTTGGGTGTCATTTTCTCGACCGTAGCTTCTTTGATGCGCGTAGGTCTTGTAGAGATTTTGGCCAAAGAGTCCCTATGATGGGACCTTGGGGGTCTAGCTTTTGTTCTCATTCATTTGGACCACTTGCAGATCTGCTTTGTAGTTCGCGTTCTTCTTTACCAATTTAAGTGGTTCAAATGAGTTATTGGAAGAACCCATTTGATCAGTCTTATGCCCTTGGAATGACACAAAATCCAGCTTCTTCTTTGGAATCTTGGTCTTCCTCAATGTGAGTCTTGAGAATACACTCCTCCTTGGGGTATCCTCATCAGATGATTGGAAGATCCCACTCTCCCACCCTTTAGTGGTAATAGTGAAGGCGGAGTTCATCATCTTCATCTTCGGAGAGACTACCCTTTTGGGGTAGGATAGCCTCTTGAAAGCGAGATATCCTCTTTGTTTCTTGGCTGACAGCGTCTTCACGGTCGTAGGGGCGATCACGTTCGGACGGCGCCCCTAGATGGAAGGCCAGCGGGACTGTTGGTTCCTCTTCCATTTAGTGCGAGTCTCTTCACGAATTGTACTGACTTCGAGATTGTGCGAACCTCGATTCGGCTCCAACATCTTGGTGTTGAAGGTGCGATTCGAAACGATTGAACCGGTGCCTCGCCCAAAAAGATGCGTAAGCTTTGGGCTCCTGCAGCCAGTTGATGTTTTGAATGCCATTTCGACTACAATAGAAAAATAGCAATTAGGTTTGCTTTCTGTATGAGTCATAAAACAAATGCCTCTACTTGTAGTTTTGCCACAAAGATGGGAGGAGGAATGTGTCCACAGGCGTGCCATAAATTTGTGGGATCGAAAATACAGCGCTGGTTTAGGTGTGAAACCAAACGATATATCGAAGCACAAATGTCATATTTTTAATATGTGGGTTCTTCAATTCCTAATAGAGGCAAGCCTCTATTATTAATTACCCCGAATAATGTTGCGGGAACCTCCGATTAAGGGCAAAAGAACAAGTAGAGGCAATGGAAAAAAAAAACATATTTGTTTGCATAACATGAATTTTATTACATATCATAGGATATATATATATATGTATTTTTTTTATTTATTTATTCATTTATTTTAGTGATGGCGCCGCCTTATATGCGTCACCGCCGCCCTTTGAATTCTCGTTGTAGTGCCGTCGCGTCATAATCGCTAATAGCTCATGAGTTTTCAGCAGTCTGCCCTGCCTTGTGACTGAAAACTGTACCATATGGTCCATCGATACGGGCCACACCATATATGGTTAGAAAGCCTTGGATGTCTAGTTTCCGATGCCGGAAATTTCATCTCAATCGGAGTTTTCTAGCCAGAAGTTATCAGCGCTTGAATAGAAGGTGGTCAACAGGCAAAATTGCAGTAATTGGTATTTTTTTCATCAAGAACTGTGCCAACTGAGCCACTGATAGGAATTGTACCATACATGGTTGGAAATCCCTGGAAGTCTAGTTTCCAATGCCGAAAATTTCTCCCCGATTGGAGTTTCCTATCAAAAGTTATTGTTGTTTGAATGAAGGGTAGTCAGACAGTCAAAACTGCAGGAATTGATCCTCTTTCCATCAAGAACTGTACCAACTGGGCTACTGACAAGAACTGTGCCATACATGGTTGGAAATATTTATAAGTCTAGTTTCCAACGCCGCAAATTTCGACTCGATTGGAGTTTCCTATCAAAAGTTATCGACTTTTGAATGGGGGGTGGTCGAGCTGGCAGAATTGCAGAAATTCACCTCTCTTTCCATCAAAATCTGTACCAATTGGGCTACTGTTAGGCACTACACTATACATGGCTGGAAAGCTTTGGGAGTCTAGTTTCCAATGCCGCAAATTTCACTCCAATCTGAGTCTTACATCAAAAGTTATTTACTTTTGGATGGAGGTGGTGATTAGCGAGTACTGAAATCCGCCCGGCTGACAACATTTTACGTGATGGCGGCGACTTCATAAACATTGCAATTCCCATTTCAGCGGTATTTGCCTCCCTCTATAACATCTTTGTCCTTCCTTCAAGGTTTCACCAGCCTCAAAACTTCATCTGCAGCAGTGTTAGCAGCTCTTCATCTCTATAATGATGGCAACAAAACTTTGTTTCTGCAACAACATAGTAACGATAGCACCTTGACAGCTTTCATTATAATTTACATAAACTTCTCCATGGATTTGATTGTCCTTAACTTTCTCCAAAATTCTTGATGTCCTCCATAACCTCAAAAAGGGCAGTGACTCTCTACCTTGGCATTGACAAGCATTTGGGAAGCTTCCTCATCAATTTCAGTCCTTTCCACTCCAAGCGTTGGCTTTCAGTTCCATTATTTACTTCATATCATTATCTACAACTCCTTGAAAAAAAAAATAAAATAATACTCTTATAACTTTGTGCTTCTTTAATGTCAAGGACCTTTGGGACCTCCTGGCAAACTTTAGAAATTGTAGCACAAAACATAGAATTAAGCAACTTCACATTCAAAACAAGTCTTTGATCATTATCAAAATTTTCTCTTGGACTATTCTCATATTCCCTTTTAAAATTTTGTGAGTTTCCCTTGTATGCACGGGGCTTTTTATTTTTATACAAGCATTCCTATATACATAATTAACAAGCGGCCGAAGAAAAAAAATCTTCAATTAGCATCCATGTCTTGATTCAACAACCATCTCTTGACATCAGTGACGGTCATCATCAATGTTGAAGCGGCCTGTGATGGCAAAATAGGGGCGATCATGTACGGTGTGACATCGGGCTTGTACGCGTCGAGTAGGTGGCGAGCCGGTGAGCTTCGTGGCGGTCTGAGGGCCCGGCGGGGAGGCCATTATATGGCCTATATGCTCATTCTCTCTAGCGGTGGCCAGGCGACAAAGGGGCCATCATATAGCCCTTGCTTTCATTCCATGTTGATGATGGCGTGAGAGGGCTATCATATAGCCCTTGCTTTTCGGTATTGGCGGCGAGCAGGAGGAGAGCCATTATATGGCTGTGCTTATCCTAGCTTGGCTGAAGCGGCGGGAGGCGTGGCGACATTGGCGAGGCGGCGCTATCACTGTACATGCTAATGAAATTAGGGTGGAGGTCGGCTGCGGTGGCGGATCTGGCGGGTGGTGTTAGGCGGCAAAGGGGTGGAGCGGTTGTGTGAGGCCCGGCTGAGCTTGTTTGTGGTGGTGGAGGCGGTCGAGGGCGTCTGAGGAGAGGAAGGCTCAGGGGAATGCTATATCTGGTGGGGCTGTGAAGCCTTATTTGGGCTCTTGGTGCTTGGCGTTAAGATGCTGCCCAGTGCTTGGGGAGAATCTTTGCAGGGGGCCATGAGGCCTTGGCTGAGTAACCTTGTAGCGTCTTATCTTGTATGGCTACAGTGCAGCCTTGGCCTTATGGCCGTACACTTGTGGCAGGTGTATTGGCTGGCCTTATGGCCCAGCGAGGCTTCAGCGTGTCGTGTGTGTGGCGTCTTTGGTGGCTATGAGGGGGTCGGATCACCTGGCTCTTTGTGGGTGGAGGGACCGTGGCCGCTGCTGGAACAGTGTGGGATGCTGGAGATGGGCCGGCCCAGCTGGGGCGGTAGGCGGCAGTCTAGCGAGATCACAGGGGGCTTCAAAGCGATGGCGGTGGCGACGAGATGCAGGGCGAGGCCGCGGTCGGCGTGAGGAGGAGGTGGCGAAGGCGGCGGCCTGAGGAAGGCAGCGGCGGCGATCGGTTGCTTTCAATGAAAGGAGCGCGGAGGGAGAAGCCCCCTTTTTAATCCTCATATAATAAGGTCAAGGAGAATGAGAATACCTTGACTTCTGTTATCTCTCTACCTTTCTCCCTCTAATTTCTCTTCTTTCTCTTTTTTCTCTCTGTCAAATCTCCTCTCTTTTTTTTAATTTCTGATTCCGTTCGCTTATATAAGACAAAAACCACGAGATCTCAACATGAAATGATAAACCCCTCTTTTATTTGAGTTGAACTTATCTCTTTTTTTAGTTCTGATATGATTTTATTTCATTTTGATTTTGATAATAATTTTTTTATTTTTTTTATTTGTTATTTTATTTTAGGGTTAAAGCCATTTTTGGTCCCTGAAAACAGGGCCAATGTTCATTTCCATCCCAAAAATTTAAAATTTGTTCAATACGGTCCATATCGTATTATCATATCGCGACACTTATCACTCCACATCAGCAAAATAACATCCTAAACATAATAATAAAAAGATTATATGCATTTCATTGGTATTCCACATGACCGCCAAGTCAGCAATAGGGACCAAAAATGCCAAAATACGAAATATATAGGGACCCAAAATGTCAAAATATGCAATACATAGGGACCATATTGAACAAATTTTGAATTTTGGGATGGAAATGAATATTGGTCCAGTTTTCAGGGACCAAAAATGGTTTTAACCCTTTATTTTATATGTTTGTTTGTCTCGAGATCAGCATTCTTGAGCTGCCTTGGGATATGCATCCTCATGGCATGTGAAATTTCATTGCCTCGAGATATGTTCTCGGGCAATTTGGGACTGCCTCGGGATACGTGTTCGGGCTATCCTGAAATTTGAGTTTGCCTCGAGATATGTATTCTCGGGGGCAATTTTGGGATCTTGAGGTTGCCTCGGGATATGTTCTCTTGGCGGGATGCAATCGGGGACATATTAAATTTAAATGAAGATATATTTAAATTTTAATATGTCTAGATTAAGATATATTTAAATTTAATTCTAGATATATCAAAATTAGGATATATTGAATTAAATTATTATTTGAGTTCTATTAGGACATATATTATATTTTTTTATAAACAATAATTACTAGAGAAAATTGTGAGCTTACACAAACAATAACAATTTTCAAGATTTAAATCAAAGACTTTTTATTTGATCGGCACTACTTGAATCAATTTATAGATCCTTAAGAGATCGTATGCACATACTTCGAAACATTTATGAAAAGTATGTACCCATTATACATAGTTTAGGATCTTCTTGAGCTTTAATATTATGCGCCAGACCCAAATCCCAAGCCTTAGGCGCGTGAATAGGCAAATAGGTATTTACCAAGTAAGTAGAGACAAACCCACTAGGATACAAGGCACGTGTGTAAATCAAAAGCAGATAACCAATAATAACATAAAATCCCAAATGATAATAAGCAAATAATATCAGAGTCACAACGGAATAAAAATTATAAAGGTTCAAGTGCCCTACAATAATCCGGGCCCTACAAGGGTCCTAAAATCCATGTTTCACACTGAAAAGAAATAAAATAAGTCCTCCGACTTGTCACCACCCGCATCCAGGATCCGGACCTCGAGGCGGCGCCTGAGGCCACGTACCCAAGTAGAAGAACCCAGCTCGGATACAAGGCCTAAGGAAATCATAGCGGATAACAAATACCTCAAAATTTAATAATCGGATAATATCGAGTCACAACGAAAATCTAAATCAATAAGGGTTTACATACCCTACACATGAGTCAAGGCCCCTGTAAGGGTCCTACTGATAACACCACCTCAAGAACAAGTGTGACCTCGAGGTTCTCGAACCTCTACAAAATCAGCCCAACCCCTCGCTCAACTCAAGTCCGAGTCACCTACTCCTCGGGACACGAAAAGAAAGAAGGGAAGCAAGCGCATGAGCTTTGAAGGAAAGCCCAAGTAAGTACCCAGCAGGTCACAAGACATAAATGAGCAATATGTCAAATAATAAGGTCAGAACACCAAGAAACACAACTCTAGGAGTCTACCAGAAACAATCTAAAGGTACGACCCCTGGTAACAGAAGCCCTCGAGCCCCTGTGATGAGTTTCAAGAAAACTCAAGAATCACCCTCGGCTAGTATGTCCAGCTATTTGCTATAAGCACGACCTTTTGGTCGTTCGACCCTCCGGTCGCAATTCGGTAGAACTACCTCCCCTACGTGTTAACACGGTCAGTGTACCACGCCCACTGACAGGTAAGACCTCCAGAGATTTGCCTCTCTGGCAAGCCAGACAGGAACACCAGGGGGTCTTGTCCCTGAACATCCCTTTATTGGAGCTTCCCTAGCTCCTTTGAGTCCGGGCAGTAAAACATAGCAAACAGGGACACCAACGTCCCGAAACAAACATACATGCTCAACAGAAATCTAAAACAGATATAAATAGCATGTTTGACAACAGCAAGGTATGTAATAAGAAAACATAGCAAGTCCAAGAAAAACCCAAAACCGGGTGGGAACTAGGCAAAAGTACTTACAAGAACAGACATAACAAAAGTCAAGAACACTCCGTAGAGTGGGGTAGTAGGCAAAAGTACTTACCTCTCATTGGAACTCGAAGCCCTCCTAGTCACCTTTTGAAATGCCTCTTGGACTCCCCGAGAGTATCTAACAGATAGAGTTTCTATTAGAGGTAAAATTCTAATAAAAACCCTATGTTACTAGTTGCACATGCATGACTCTCGTTCTTGTTGGGCCTAAGCCCACTAACGGGTCCTTAAGACCATCTCTCGAGTTACTAATCCTTATCCCACGTTCTTTAGTTGACTAAGTCCCTATCTTGGTCAAACCTAGTCAACCTTACTCTACTTGCTGAGTCTAGACCCTACTTGGTCACCTCTTGTCATTTTAGTTGAATTCGGCCCATTTCAAGCCTATTACACAATCTAGCTTGACCTTAGCCCTTTTTAACTAAGAAAGGGCATTTCTGTCATTTGAGTGGCTATGATCCAAGGGTTTAAGGTCCTGCCCTACTACTTGAGTGACTTAGGGCTCAGTTCCCCCCTACCAACATCCCTTTATCCTACCTTTTATTTCTTTGTTATTGTCTAATAACAAAGCTGGGTTTTGATTAAACAGAGTTGAGCCCAAATTCATTGGGCCTTTACAATATTGGACCCAATTCCTACTTTGATTGGTCCATAATTTGACTTAGGGATCTTGACTAATTAATCTAATTAATCTTCTTAGTTTGGTTAGTCCCTTGACCTAACCATCTTTTTTTTTTTATCACCCCTTTCAGTTGGTTCAATTATCGGATTGAACCTAACCCATTTGATCCACTTGACCCAAACCTACTTGTTTCACTTAAGTCTCATTCAATATGCTTATTCGATTAATCGAATATAATCGACATTTGAGCTTGGTCATGTTAGTCATTTTGATTAGACTAATTGGGTTCACCTTATCTTAACCCATTTTTGTCGACTAACAAACTAACCTACTCATTTAAGTTAATAATTTATATTAAGGCCTATTTGGTTAGACCAACCCAAGTTCAATTTCCAAACGATTAAATCCAATTGAACACAATCTTTTAACTTTCAACCAAGTCATTTTAGTTTAATTAACTTCTTGGATTTACACTTCTCATGATCATGTATATAAATTCAATTCATGAAACCACCCATGGAGATCAAACTCCAACCCTTGGACCAATTCTTTACTCATTCATTCCCCCATCTATCCTTATAACCAATGCATGCATGCATATATGAATCCTCATATTTATCACCACTCACAAAGATTAAGATGCAGAATTTAGAAACTCACCGAGTATAAAATGTCGCATGTGACACTGAAAACAAACCGACCGTCCAAACCAGATCTCCACTGTTCATATTGGGTCAGGACAAGTCTTCACTATGCTCACTAAAAATCAGCTCAATCAGACTAGAAATGATCATCCGATTGAAGCAGATGATGAAACTGGTCGGTGCAGGAAATCAGCAGTGATAGGCTCTGTTTCACACCCCAGAAACCTACTCTCCCGGCCACTAAAAACAATCTTAACCGTTCAAATTGAAGAATAAGGAGTCGAGAACAATCTCACCAAAAATCAGCACGATCCAACGGTGAAAATGGTCGGAATAGCAATGAAAATAGAGCATGCTCAACACTCCATTGAACAGAAGATCCTAGTCTCTCAAGCTTTCTTCTCTTTTCTTCCTTCCTCTCACCTCTCTTCTTGATTCCCAATTGCCCATAAACTTTCTCAAACCTGCTATTGCTCTATGCCAAGCTTCAAGATTACATGCTTTATATAGGCCTCACAAGTGTAACCTCTACAACTCTTCACATTCTTAACCTCCCCCATAAATCCCAAGATAACACCCAAATAATTTCAACCTTTCAAATTCATAACCCCATGGTACCCTTCCCATTCCAAACCTCCCTCATAAACTCCAAAGACAACACCCAAATATTTCCAACCTTTCAACTTCATAACTAAGTTAACTTGACCAAGTTTCATTTAACTAATTCACAAATTAATCCAATTAATGGGTTAACCTAACCCATTTATTCAAATCCAATGTCAAGCTTAATCAAGTCATTGATTAACTTAATTTGGATTAAACCACTTTGCTACTGGACCAACCCAAGTCATTCGATTCAATCAAATTAATTTAACTAGCTTGGATTCAACCCGATCCCTCTTTGTTACTTGACTAACCTTAGCCAATTAACTTGATTAGTTCAATTTTGTCACACCACCAAAGTTTTTTTAAAAAAATCTCATTAAAATATTTAGTAGCCTTACTAAATAATTTTAATCATGCAAGATAACTAATCAACTTAATCTTGTCACATAGAATAATCATATCATATAATGAATTATTCTAATATTTTGTCACACTACCAAGATTTAAAATCTTATCAAGATCCTTAAATCTTCTTTATTAATCAAATTATGTCACATTACCAAAGTCCCATATAGTTATTTAACTATACAATACGATTAATTAATTATCTGTCACACTTATAAAGTCACATTACTTTAATTATACAAAATAATTAATCAAATAATTGTCACACTATAGTTCCAATTATTATTTTAATCATACTAGATAATTAATCAATCTAATAAGTTGTCATACTACCAAAGTTAAAATCAATTATTTTGCTTGATTAATTAACCATTAACCAAAAGATTAAACAACAAACTAATTAATTAATTTAATTAATTAATCATCTTCCCTCTTCTCTCACGGCCGAGCCCCACCGGAGAAGCTCGCTTGAAGGACCAGCCTTCTCGGCCGAGGACTCTCACCGCGGTCTCCGTAAGGCCGAAGCCGTCTCGTACGTTGCTACCTCTTGCGACACCGACGCTGACCTCCCACACCCTCTCCGGAGCCTCCCACTTTCGTGTCCAGCGTTCATCCTCTCCGGCGAGTTCAAGACCCTAGCTAGGATGCGAGAAATACAAAATTGAAAGTGAGAATCGGTTCATACCTTACTCCCGGTTCTCCTGGTGCTGAAAATGCCGACAGAGACCCCTTGTGGCCGAATCTCCCTTCTCCGGCCAACCCTCCCCGTCGACCTCCTTGGTTTCCTTCTTCTCGCTGCTTTAGGACGAGCTGGGGTGGGGTTTTTTATAGGGGAAAGGAAGGCGAACCGATCGCCAACGCCCCCGCCTTCATTCTCCGTTCGGCGAGGCGGTTCTTCAGCTTGTAACGTCCGGGGAAAGGGGCGGCGCGCGCGGCGGCTCTCGCCGGTGGAGAAACGCGTACCGCTTGGGATGGGTATTCAGCGATTAACGGCAAGGATCGCTTGATTAACATTAACGGTATCTAAACTGTCTCGGTTTCGACACTAGTTAGATCAACGTCCTAGATTGAATCCAGACCAACGATCGGATTCTAATCATTTGCCTAGGATCGAACAACCTTAAGATCAAGCGCTGAGATTTGAAACAAATCAACGGCTGCATCTTCATCTCCCCCTCGCATCCAACACTCCAAAGGCCGGACGTCTCACAATGGGCCACGTGGCATCACGGATGCCCCTATAACTCCACTCGATCAGCACCAATCCCAGATCCTCCAATCTCAGCCACTCATTTGCTCGTATAAGGGTTTTTATCTGGCAAATTAACAAGAAGCCCTGAAATTATTTAGGTTTCATCCAGGTCCCTCTGCTGTGAGAGAGGAAAATTTCCATCCAGTCCTCGAAACTTTTAATAATTACCAAAAAGGCCCTTCTGACCCCTAATTAGGGCTTTAACTTATTACCTGGTTTAATTACCAACTAATTAAAGGGAGTTAATACAAATCCATGTATTCAAAGTTTGGGGAATCCTTTAACAAATCAAAGAAGTTAGAAATCTTGTTTCTCCATCTAAAATTTCATTTTGATTATAACTTGGGGGCTTACCTCGTTTACCAATCAATTAGAAAGCAAAACCAAAAATAAAATTTAATCCCTAAAATCCTTGGGTTTTACACGACTACTGTAAGCAAATCCCAGTCCCTCGCATGACTCCTGATCCGAGTCACCTACTCCCTAGGATTTGAAAAGGAGAAGGGAAAAATGAGTGGCAAGCTTTCGTATGGAAAGCCCAGTAAGTACCCTGCAGGGATCACAATAAAATAAATCAAATATAGATGATAAGAGATAAGTCAAACATGAACAAATCAAGAATCATCAATCACAACCGGGGCTACACCCCGCACAACCAAATCCTATGAGTCTACTAAACGATAGCATTGGTAAAGACTCCTATCAATTGGCAACCCTTGAACTTTGGAAGAGAGTTTCAAAAAGAAGCTCGACAAACTATCCCTCGGACATCAACAATACAGCCTCGACCGTAAATGACTCACTTGTCGCACCTTGTTAGTTCCACGTCTCGTACATGTCGACATGGTCAGTGATTAAATCCCACTAACAGGCAGGACAACCAGAGTATCATCCCTCTGGCATGGCATTGCTAAAACACCCTGGGTGTCCCTGTCCCCTAACGTTCCCTAGGACAACCAGAGTATTGTCCGCTGGCATGGCTAACAAAAATGCCAGGGTGTCCTCGTCCCCGGACGTTCCCAAAACAGAGCCTCCTCGCTCCACTGCACTGGGCGGAAGAACAAACTCATTTGGTGCATACCTCCAGGCCAGCACACAAGATCATGTGCCCATGATCAAGTGTTGGCCCACGGTTGGGCATGTCCAACGAGCGTTTCAACACAGGTAGTGCAACTTTACACTCCTATCAGGAAGAAGTACAGACTCACGTGTATTCCATGGCCACGTGCCATGCACGGATCATCGTGTTTAGTTGATACTACCACTAACACAACAACCATACACATATATAACGAAAGAACAAATACAAAGAAACAGTTATGTGCATGAAATCAACAACAGATCATCATGAATCAAACAAACATGTTAACAAATAGAAAGATCAAACTCAAGAAACCCAAAGATGGGTGGAAGCTAGGCAAGAGTATCTTACCTCAACTGGAATCTAATGTCCACCCCGACGAAGCTCAACCCTCCACGTCGATATCTGGTAAAGAAAACTACATCTTAGAACCATTACCATAATCAAAGTGGTTTATTATTATTAGAGTTATTACAGAATTCTTCCTATTTTGCACAGTCATAATGAACTGCTCATAACTTCTAATCCAAAAACCTGATCTGGCTGTTCTAAGATTCATTAGAAAGGGCTTTTCCTCATCTTTCTAATACTGTGCAACACATCCCGATCGGGGAACTATAGAAGACCTAGTTGTCCCTTGAATGAGACAGCTAGGCTGTAGGGCCCTAACCAACTCCTAACTTGATTAATTTAACCCATCGTTTTGAATATAGACTCATCTCAAACCTATATCCTTAAAGACCAAAGTCACACTCTTCACTTCCGAGAATATCATCAACCTTAATTAATCACTAACTTTACTCATCTTCTATTAACCATGCATGTATAGTGAGATCATCTACTGCAACAATGAAATATAAAATTGAATCTCACTCTCTTTCTCTACCCACCTTAGTTACAGCATCTCAACACCAGAGTTCAAAAGCCCTCAATAGCCCAACTCAAGCTATGCACACCCAAACTCGCATCTTTAATGGTCAACTGAATATTCCTTTGAATTCATGCATTGTAACCCACCCTTACTAAGTTTATCAAAACTCCATTCGTGCTACTAGTTACCCGAGATCCCCTCTAGTAATCACTTACATTCAGAGTCCTCCATACCCGAACAAGCTTATTACACTAAAGCACCATGAATCCTGGCATTCAAACTAGGTTTAACAATTATCCACCACCATCTAACATCAAAGAGATACTATAACTCAACTCAACCCAGAACTAATAGAGGTTTTTATCATCTCCTTCATCCCATATAATCACTAAAAATTTATCATCTATTCTTATTATTAGTAAGGATTTATACAGGTATGCATAATTTACAGAATACTTATTATCATCCTCTAAAAGCTCCTATGCAAACACACATGACCACTAAATCTGCCATTAAAACCTCTACAAGACAAATCATACATGCATGGAGAGTAAATCTAGTTATTAGTCTACAATGATTTGATTTATCATCTATAATACATGCATATAGCTACAACACACTCTCCTTACTATCCTGCATAGACCCCATCTAGGACTTCTCGAAAACTAGATTAATCCCAAGCATACATGCATGTTATTCATTTACAAAAGTAGGGTTTCTAACTTTGGTTTGGGCTCTCCTCTCCGGTGAGTTCAAACGCCCGGCCGAAAGATGGTGGTGAGTGGCTCTATTTGAACGGAGGGCTCGTGGCGGCGGTGGTGAGTGAGAAGGACCTTCTTCTCTCAGAGGGCGGTGAGGCAATGGTGTTTAGGGTTCGCAGAAGACCCTCTCTTTTATATGCGTCGTGAAGAGGATTTAGGATAGGGCTCAATCTAGTAGATAAGATTTATCTTCCAATTTAAATCTCCAAAAGTAGCTGGCGAGATTGCGTTCATCGTAGGGAAAACGCCTCTCAGTGGCGCATGTGCCTGCAGGCGGAAGAGAGACGCGTTCGCTTCGTCATCAATCCATGCATGGAATTGGACGGTCGTAGACACACGGGTTGAGTTCATTTCTTTCACGAGGTTTTCCATTCAGATAAATCCCAAGCCGTCGAATCCTTCACTTTAAACCCCTCCATCAATTCCAGCCGTTCAATTCACATAATCTCATTCACGTGTTTTAATTCACAAAAGAAACCCAACCAATAAACTTCAGCCATGCACGTAAATGTTGAATTCAAAGCATTATCTTATCTCAACCATATATTCATAATATATTCTCATCTATCAAATGGCTTCTTATTTGATTTATACTTTAAAAATACCAATTAAATATCAATCATCTTCTCCTTATCCGATTACTCACACACTATATATATATATATATAAAATATTTATTTATTTATTTATTTATTTATTTATTTATTTATTTAACCCTCATACTAATTCAAATTAAATTTTGAGTGGTCCCAATTATTAAGGAAAATAATTAGAAAAATAATTTCTTAAAATCTTTGGATGTTACAAATAAATCATCTATTTAGACAAATTGTATCTAATGGTTCAAAATCAGATTTATCCACCCATAGTTTAGACAAGAATAATCTTTTTCATATCATTTGCAAATAATGTCAATGATGTAGCGTTCAGGGAAAAATTTCATAGCAACCTATTTGATATTATGTGAAAGCTCAATAGTGGATTATTTACAATATCTTAAACCTAAAAATACATCATCCATATATTTCACATGATAAAAAGGTACAAGTCAACATGATATATATATCGACCGGTATATGGTATGTTTCCTATAGTGTATCTACAATTTACGAAAAATCGAATGTGGACAAACATCATTATTATTATTATTATTTTTTACAGTTGCGTGTTGAAATCAAAACCTTTTATTTAAAGAGACAGTGTGCTGTCAATTGTTCTACGTCAAAGTTAATGATGACCTAAACATGACCCTTGACAATGTATTATTTGAACGTTAGTCTACATGGTGTATATGCAACTACTAAAACTAGACCATAAGATTTTTTTATTTGAAAAACACAAACAATCCACTTTTTATTTTAGAGGGTTGTGTCTAGAACCCTCGACCATTTATTTGGAGAAAGTGTGTGTTACCAACTCTTCTTCATAAGAGTTGAAAACTCAAACATAACACTTGACCATCTATTATGTTTTTTAGTAGTCTTCAAATTTCTCAACCTTTTAGAGTAAATTACAGTTTTTTTTTTGGTAATAGAGAATAACTATTTTTTTGGGAAACATATCATTGATAGGGGAATTCAATTATTTGTCTAGGTCACTCATAACTCATATGACATAATTAATTGATCGTTCACTAGTAAGATATATGGTAAACTTATGTGAATATTATTAGGATCCGTTTAAATTGGTTTATGAAAAAATGCTTTTTTTTTAGTTTGATATGACTTTTCAAAAAAAGGGCTTTTTTAGACTAAGTTAAGGGCTTCTGTATATTTTGTGTTTTGATATGTTAATTCAGAAGTACTTTTATAGTTAAGAGGTTTTGGTAGTTGTATGATCATAAGAGTGTTTTGTTAATTGTATGATCCCAAAACCCTAAACCCTTGTCTTTTTTTGTTTTTATAAGGGTGTTTTGGTAATCGTATGAGCCCAAAACAACTTATGAAAAACAGTTTTTTTTTAGAAGTTTCAAACCATCAATTTCTCAAAAAAGTCATTTTTAAGCTTTTTAATGACTTTAAACTTCTCCGAAAAGCCAATATAAAAGGTTTTTTGGTTTCCAAAGGTGCTTAACTTAAAAAAAAAATGTTTTTTTTATCGTTCTAGAAGCTTATCCAAACGGAGTCTTATTACTAGTTCGGCACAGTTTAAACTAGACTTTTATCTGTTACTAATATCTCTGTTAAAGCCTGACCTAGTAATAAAATGAAACCATAGAGAAAGATCACCTTTTAATTTGGTTGAGAAATCTGATGTGTATGATGCTGAATCTGGATAGTTGCATATGTTGGCATCCGGCTATGAGTGCAAACACTCAAGCCGCCGCACGCAAGCGTAAGTGGTCGCAAGTAATAATATCAGACAAGTACTGGGTCAAATCCTCAAGGAACGGTAGTGATGCTTACTAACAAGAGTGTATCAAATTATCAATCGTACACACAAGGAAATGATGTCTAATTCTTAAATGTGTAAGAAGAGTATGAAGATGACGCCAGGCAGGGTAGTGATTAACCTGCGGGCGGTGGTAACCACTGGAGATTGACAAAAGAGCAAGAAAGGGGAGGACAAATAGAGAAGAAAAAGTCTCTGAAACTTAAAAAGGAAAATATAACTCAATAATCAATGAATAAAATTCAACCCACAAGCCAGTTTTAAATAGCTAAAAAAAACTAACCTAGATAACCTAGAAATTCTATCTTCTTATCCAAATTTTCCCAAATCGGGTCCAATAGAAAAACTTATCTAATTCTAAAATAACTAAACAAAACAGATAACTCCTAAAAATCCGAGTTCAAATCGGATTCATATCCTATCCTAAATTGGCATACGAAGTATTACCAAAAATAGGAAAAAAAACCAAAACGAAGAGGAAAACAGTGGAATTTAAGGATGAAGGAAGGGTCTATAAAGCAAAGCTAATGGATCCCACATGCGTGTCTAGACGAGCTTTCCGAATTGGGGTTGAGCACGCGAATCTGATATTAGTAGCCAAAGTTATGGCCAAAATACCGAAATGTGTCCAAAGTGCTCCCCAATTCCGGACTTGGTTTGATCACCTTTCGCCTTTATGTCGGTCCGCCAAGTCGTGGTATGCCAAATCTCTCATGGTGCAATTAGACAGCTCGACATCGTCTGACTCGGTCTCTCCAGCATCTGCCTCCCCGGGTTGGAAAGAACTTGCCCTCGAGTTCGTATCAGTCGACTCCACAAAGCAAGGTCTCAGATGCTTCACATTGAATATGTCTGAGGTCTTCAAATGACTAGGGAGGCGCAACTGGTATGCATTGTCATTGATCTTCTACAAGACTTCACAGGGTCTGATCTTCCGTTCCTTGAGCTTGTTATACTCACCCATAGGGAAGTGATCTCGAGTGAGGACAACCCACACTAAGTCGCGCTCATCAAACAGCACCTGACGCCGCCGTTTGTTGACATTCACCTTGTGCTTGGTATTACTCTCCTGAATAGCTAACTTGACACGCCATGAATAACAGAAGATACTCAGCCATCTCATCAGCTCGAGGGTGAACACGACCAATTCGAGGGATGAGGGTCAGATCAAGTACTCCTGATGGGTTCCTCCCATAGACAACCTCGAATGGGCTCAAGCCGATAGTCCGATTCTTTGATCTATTGTAGGCGAATTCGGCTTGAGGTAGTGCTAGATCCCACTGTTTCGGTTACCCAAACTCCGGTTCACCACTTCAGTCTGGCCATCTGTCTGGGGTGGTATGCACTGCTAAAGTTCAACTGCGTCGCTAATTTCGCTTACAAGATTCTCCAGAAAAGGCTGATGAACTTGGTGTTACGATCGGATGTGATGGAGTGAGGGATACCATGCAAGCGGACAACCTCTTGAAAGTAAAGATGTGCAATGCGGGTAGCATCCATTGTCTTCTGACAAGCTACAAAATGGGTCATCTTGGAAAATCTATCAACTACCACCATGGTAGAGCCTGAGGCCCGTCGGGTACGAGGAAGGCCAAGAACAAAATCCATACTGATGTCAAGCCAAGGGGCTTCAGGGACTGGCAAGGGAGTATACTAGCTTGTGTTGGTGAGAACTCCTTTGGCTCGCTGACATACAAAGCAGCGCTTCACAAAGTGAGCCACATTACTAGACAGCTTCAGCCAATAAAAGTCTGCAGTTATGAGTTCGTAGGTCTTATCACGACCAAAGTGCCCCTCATTATGGAGTTCGCTCATGATCTGCTGTCACATTAAAGAGTCGAGGATGCACAACTGCAGGCCACGAAACAGGTAACCGTTATACAAAATAAAATCTTGACGATGTCCATCGGTTACCTCCTGAAGGATCCGCACGAAGGAAGGATCATCCGCATACATATCCGTGAAAGCTTCAAACCTTGAAACTTTGGCGCTCATTTTGGTGAGAAGAGAACTGTGGTGGCTCAAAGCATCTGCTACACGGTTAAGGCTTCCTGCTTGATGCTTCAAAGTAAAGGTGAACTCCTGCAAGTACACTACCCACTTAGCGTGTTACTTGATTAGTTTGTGTTGGCCATTGATGTACTTCAGGGCTACATAATCGGTGAACAGGATGAACTCCTACTGTATGAGGTAGTAGCGCCAATAGTTCAGTAACTAAACTATGGCATAAAAACTCTGGGTCATAAGTGAAGTAGTTCTTCTTCGACCCAGACAGCTTCTCACTGAAGAAAGCTATCAGTCGTCCTGACTGGCTCAAAACACCTCCAACGCCAACTCCAGATGCATCACAGTTGACCTCGAATACTTTGTCGAAGTTACTGGTGCTTCAGTCATCTTCTGTTTGACCAGGTGGAAGCTAGTTTCGGCCTTATCCGTCCACTTGAAATCACGCCCCTTGAGACACTCTGTGATGGGGGCAATCAGCGTGCTAAAGTTTCAGATGAATCTTCTGTAGAACGAGGCCAGCCCATGGAAGCTTCTAACATCATGCAAGGTCCTTGGTCTGGGTTACTCTAAGATTACATCTATCTTTGATTGATTTGCATGAACACCATCAGTAGAAACAACAAAGCCAAGGAAGGTCATAGAAGTAGTGAAGAAGGAACACTTCTTTCGGCAGACGAACAGGCGCTCCATTCTTAGCAACTCAAAGACAGCGCGAAGGTGGTCAAAGTGTAAGGACCAACTAGGACTATAAATGAGGATGTCATCGAAATAGACCACCACAAACTTGCCCATAAACGGTCGCAAAACCTGGTGCGTGAATTGCATGAATGTACTGGTGGCGTTGGACAAACCAAAAGGAATCACCATCCACTCGTACAGTCCATGTCGTGTCTTGAACGCCGTCTTCCACTCATCTCCAGGTCGTATTCTGATCTGGTGGTATCCGCTCTTCAGGTCAATTTTTGAGAAGACCTTTGAGCTAGATAGCTGATCCAACATGTGATCCAGGCGGGGGATGGTGTAGCGGTACTTAATGGTGATTTTGTTGATTGCTCGGCTGTCTATTTACATGCGCCACGAGCTATCCTTCTTTGGCACTAACAAAGCCGGAACTGCGCAAAGACTCATGCTCTCCCGGATGTAGCAGTTCCTTAATAACTCCTCCACTTGCCACTGCAATTCCTCGGCCTCCTTGGGAGTGAGGCGGTATGCCGGTCGGTTTGCCAAGCTCGATCCTGGGACAAGATCTATCTGGTGTTGGATATCCTTCATAGGTGGAAGTCCCAGGGGAAGTTCCTATGGCATCAAGTCTGCGAACTCCCGTAGCAACTACTGCACTTCTATTGGCAGATCTGGATACATGTCTATGGTACTATGCATGTAAGGTAGCAGTGCATAGACTTCATCGCCCTGCTCAATCCCTCTTAAAAATCTGGAAATAGAAAGTAGGTTAGTATTGGTTACCGGAGTAGGAGGCTTTTCTTCTCGGCGAGGTGCCAATACGATCCATTTTCCCTTGATGCTTAGGGAATAAGTATTCTTCCTTCCATCGTGAACTACACTCCGATTATACTGCCATGGTCGCCTCAGTAGTAGGTGACAGGCATCCATTGACACGACGTCGCACCATGCATTGTCAAAGTACCTTTGCCCAATGGAGAAAGACACGAGACATCGCCGATCTACTTTTACCTTGGTGCCTTTGCTCAGCCATGATAGATTGTAGGGCTTTGGATGTCAGCCTCCGCCTTCAACTATAACTTCTGGACACCACGTCTTCAAACACCACGTTCTCACAATTACAGCTGTCGATGATTACCTTGCAAACCTTGTCGGTCACTGTGCAGGTGGTGTGGAAGATGTTGTTTCTCAGCCAGTCATCCCTTGATTCATCCTTGGGTGATAGCAAACTATTGCGAACAATGAGGGTCTCATGGCCATCCCTAATCAGCACATCACCATCCTCACCATCATTGCCATAATCATCATAAACTGGCTCCTCAGCCTCCTCAGCCTCGCATACCTCGATCTCTTCAATTATCAAGTTCTTTCCCTTCTGACTAGCAGGTTTCCGACACTCGGGTGATTTATGCCCCTGCTCACCACATCTATAACAAAGAATGACAGAGTTACAACTACCTGACGATGCTTGCTGGACTGGGCGGGGTGCATGAGGGTGAGTTGTCCGGCTACTCTGATCGCTCCTAATTGATGGTCTTTTATTTTGCTGCTTTTCAACAGTGAGGGCGCACTAGTATGCCTTCGAAACAGTCCAAAGTGTGTGTAGACTGAGGACATCCTGCAATGGTTGGCGCAGACCTCCTAGATATCGAGCCACTAGTTGATCCTCTGTCTCAGATATGTCGTTCCGTGCAATCAAATGGTAGAAGTCCTTTGTGTACTCATCTACCGATCTTGCGCCCTATCTCACGCATGAAGCCGTTGAAACAAGGTTTGGGTGTAGCCGAAGGGGAGGAAGTACCTCTTCATCTTCTTCTTCATCTTGTCCCAATCTACGATCTTGGGTTTGCCTTGCCGATCCCGTGAATGCCGCAGCTGCTTCCACCACGTGGATGCTTGGCCCTTCAACTTGATGGCAACTAGCTTCACCTTCAGACGATCAGGGACGTCCTTGTACTCAAATATCCTCTCGACCTTGTTCAGCCAGTCGAAGAAGACTTCAGCATCTAGGGTTCCAGTAAATTCAGGCAACTCCACCCGAAAGCCGAGATCTCCGTGACGCTTCTCTCGTGTACGGTGCTCTCTATACTGCCCACGTTGGGAATAGGGGTTGACGAAGGTAGACTCGGATTCGTGGTCTAAAACCCACGATCCCCCAAATCTCGCGCCGCCAGCCATTGGGTCAACTCCGCTACTTGTCTCTAAAGATCTTCGTTCATCGCTTCCAAAGCGATTGGGTCTCGAGACGGACCTTCCTCTGCCAGAACATGTCCACTTCGACGACTATCACGGCCACCACGACCTCCAGCCATTGATGCCGAGGCCACAGGAAGAAGATGTTCTCTAATAATACCAAGTGGCGAGGCGGGGTAGTGAATTAACACTCAAGGCGGTGGTTACTGTGGGATTGACAAAAGAGCAAGAAAGGGGAGGATAAACTGAGAATTAAAAGTCTCGGAAACTTCAAAAAAAAAAAAAAACATAACTCAATAATCAATGAACTAAATTGAACCCACAGCAGGGTTTAAATAGCTAAAAAAAACTAACCTAGATAACCTAGACATTCTATCTTCTTATCCAAATTTGACAAATCGGCAAATTTTGGTCCAATAGAAAAACTTATCTAATTCTAAAATAACTACACAAAACAGATAACTCCTAAAAATCTGAGTTCAAATCGGATTCATATCCTATCCTAAATTGGCATATGAAGTATTACCAAAAATAGAAAAAAAAACACCTAAAAATGAAGAAACGACGTGGAAAACAGTGGAATTTGAGGATGAAGGATGGGTCCATCAGCTGATGGACCCTATGAGCGCGTCGAGACGAGCTGTAAAACCCGCCCCGAAATAAATAAGAAATTTATTTATTTATTTCCAGAACTTATTAAATAGTAATTTAACATAGTAAGCGATGAAATTTCAAGAAAATTTCTAAGTATTAATCGAGCCAGATTAATTAAATGTTAATTATTTCAAATTAATTACTGAGAAAAGAAGACAGACAAATATTCGAATCCCAGGAAAAGTGGGTTTGGTCAAGGACTGAGACAACCCCTGTGATGTCACAGTGTACCTATGACACTATGGTCGTCTGACCCCGAATTTCTAGATCTGGGTCGGGGATGGGGACGAGTCCCGTGATTGATCAGTTGCCCTTGTGACGGCACAGTGACGAGAGAAGACCAAATAAAATTGTCGACTTTAGTTGGAGATATTTTACAAGATAAATTAGATTAATCAAGTACCTTTTTACAAGATAAGTTAATTTAATTAACTTTTAAGAGATAATGTCAAAATTATGGATTTAGATAATATTATAAGTAAAATTATTATTTTGTTTATATGTTATAAGAAAGGTGAGAGAGAGAAATATCTCTCAATCTCTCTCTTGATTCCCTCGTGAGGAACAAGCCCTAGAACGATCGCCTCCCACACCCTTCGCTGAAAGCCGGGTCACGGGCGATCATCACCGGCGAGACCACCAGCCAAGAGGGCAACCACCTCGCACCCCGGCTCAAGCCGAGCTCCGACCTTCTTTCCAAACCGGCCAGCCCCAGCCCGTGCGCCACCACCCCGTGCAAGTCCCAAGGCGCCCGGCCACATTGGCTATACTTAGCGTCAGCGTCGCAGCGCTACATTGTCCAGCGTGCTTGGGCCGTGCAGCCGCAGCATCACAAGGCACAAGCGTCGCAGCGTTACTGAATCGCGCCGCTCGCGTGCAGCACCATGCGCAAGATTGCACACAGCAGCCGCTGCGCGCGCCCGCTGACCATCACAGTGCCTGCGGTGAAGCCGCCTGCAAGCGGCAAAGCCGCTGAAAGCAGCCGCAGCGTAGCCACTTGTAGCTCTTCCCCGCACGGCTATGCCACTTGCCGACTTACGCCCGTCATCACTCCACGATTGTAAGCCCTAACTTTGAGGGAATTTACACATAAATTATTGGATTGATTGGATGAAATTAACTTGACATGATTTGGGATTCTTAGAATTATAATGTGTTAAGCTTGATGCCATGGAATGTATATTGATGAAGGATTTAACTTCTAAAGTTGATTTGGTGGGATGATTGGATGCATGTGTTGTAAGGAGACATGTAAATTGAATGTCATCTATAAGTATTGTATTGATTCTAAATCCATGTGTAATGGATAGATTGGTTTCATGATTGTACTAATTTTGGGGCCCTCCAAATAGAGAAGGTGTTGCCGAATTTTTGTAGAAAATCTTAAGTTTTAATACTTGAGTATATTCTCCATGAACTTAATAGTGTTTAAGTGTTGAAAGAAAGCATATTAGAAGCCCTAATTCATGCTAAGGATAGAGATGAGTATATCTCTCAAATTATTAAGTAGAAGTTCATATCCTCGTACTAATTATTCATACTGAAGACATGGAATTCATGATAAGTAAAGTGATGCCTAAGAGAGGGACCTTAAGCACGTTGGAGAACTCTTGAGGGGCTCGATTTCATACATTGTGCTAGTGAAGATAAATAATTCGTATTCTCTTGATTGGTCATTATAGACCTTTGTTGAACATATAAGTTATCTTTGCATTGGCTATTGATGTTGCAAACATGAATTTTGTTGCTATTGAATTAGTATGTCTTCAAAGCATTTTAATTACCAAATAATAGGATGGAAGGTGTTGAGTATTTTGGGATTTGTTTTCACACTTCCTTGGATTAAGAATAGGTGTGATCAATTGCAAAACATTGTAAAGAGTTGAACTCCAAGGAATGGAAAATGCAGGAATTACTGTAGCACCACAGAACATGGACTTTGTTTTATTTTTTTAGAGGCTATGTAGAGGTGATAATGAGCCCAATTATGGGGGAAATGAAAGATGATATTGGAAACTAAATGTACTGGAAGTTTGGGGAAAAATGAAGAAGTTTTCGAGCTTCAATTTAATGTTTTAATTTCGGGATTTCCTCAGTTACTGTAGCAGTAGAATAAAGAGTGAACTAAAACTTCAATATTTTCAAAAAGACTCGGAATTCGATTCCGATCGTCCCGATAGTTCGGGGTTATATTTAAACTAATAAAAATGGTACGGGCACGTGTCTAAGAGCCCGGATCCATCGGTTACGAATTTAAAAGACTACATTTCGGTAAATTCACAAGTAGGGTGATTTAATGCATGTAATGCATTCCTTTTGATATGAAATGTTATGTGATGAACATTTACCATATTTAGGACATGGTGAGATGGTCGAGGACTTGAGTGGAAGGCTCGGACCTGGGTAGGTCCTAGAAACGAATAAGGTAGGATGTCGCACAGGTGTTGTAAGTATTTCTAACTCATATTATTCTATTGATTTCTGTTATTGATGTTGGAGTCCATCTTTTGATACTTGCTCTGTCTGCTGACATGTTATGCTTGTTGCATTTGTCTGAGCTTGTATGTTTTGATATGATCTGCTTTGAGGGAGTACCCCTTGATATTCTTCTTGTGTTGTTGTGGGATGGCCAGGAGGTGGTACTCCATGGTATATGGCCAGTAGGAGTGATACTCCATGGCATATGGCCAGTGGAGTACCCTCTGGCATCCTACTTTCACCTGGGATGGTCAAGGGGGATGGTACTCCATAGCAGTTTGTTGATTTTCTATTCTTTGCATTGAGTATTCCTTCCTCCTACCCTACTTAGATGTTGTGCTCTTATTTCCTCGAGAGGTTCCCAATACATATTCGAGATGGGTTTCCTCATATGTATTGGCTTTATATCTCGAGGAGATTGTTGCTTGCATGTTTTCTTATGCGTATTTGAGTAGAGGTTACTCCTTAGATACGCATTGGCTTTCGATCTCGATGAGGTCATTGATCTTTATATATTCAAGATGTTGTTGCCTTGGATATATATGTATACCTGTTGTTAGGTATTTGTACTCGTAATCTCTTACTTTCAGGCATGATACATCGGACGGATGCCCTGGCAGAGGGCGTATAATATCTGGCTATCTGGCTCAGTCAGGGAGCGGTATTTTCTGGCCATCTGCACATGTTTGCTATAGCATTATCCGGCTTCGGCCGAAGACGATATCGATGGTGTCGTTGATGTCGTAGACATCTTAGTATCATATATGCCAGAGATTTAGTACATCTGTGGATTTATCCACATTCCAGTTACTTGTTATTTACTTGTGATGTTGTTATTATTGCGTACTTGCACTTCTTTTATTCTGTTCTTTGCTAGTGGCCTTCGCCACCTTTATTAATGGAGTTTTCCCCCAACTTTGGGTTGAGATTAGAATTTATTGATGTAAAAGGAGGCTAAGTGGCAAAAAGGGGATCTCTCACTTGATTTGAAATAACAAAAGGGGCTGCATGTAGTGAAGGGAAAAAGGAAGGGTTACTTTGCATAAGGGGGGGCGGTGGACTCCATTAATGGGCAATAGAAGGAATCAACGGCTAGTATATAAAATAAATTTTATAAAAACAACTAATGAGCTACGGGATCCAACGGTTGATGGTGCATGCTATTTAAAAATAAAAAAATAAATAAAAAATAAATAAAAAAACTCAATCTCGAGGTGTGAGAGAGGTTTCCCTTCTCCGCCAGCGCAGTCGCCATGTCTCTCACCCGCTTCTCCGTGATCTCCGCGCTGGGGGGGGGGGTGGACTCCATTAATGAGCAATAGAAGGAATCAACGGCTAGTATATAAAATAAATTTTATAAAAACAACTAATGAGCTACGGGATCCAACGGTTGATGGTGCATGTTATTTAAAAATAAAAAAAATAAATAATAAATAAATAAAAAAACTCAATCTCGAGGCGTGAGAGAGGTTTCCCTTCTCCGCCAGCGCAGTCGCCATGTATCTCACCCACTTCTTCGTGATCTCCGCGCTGGTAAACTTGAAAGGGATCGGATCGCGCTCGCCATCAACGGGATCCTTCTCTCCATCCATATCCACTCACAAGGTTTTATAAAGGCGGGACTTAATCTTGAAACCCTAGTAGCTGCCATCGAGAGACTGGTAGACAGTGGGAAAGGGAAGTTGAGAATAAGGACCACCCAAAGCATATCAGAACGCCGTCCCAGGAGCACCCTGAGCCACCACCTCACTGGGAAGACTCTCTATACTCTGGTAAGTGCCTTTGAACCAATCCAAGGTTCCATTGTGAGTTAATAGAAACCATTAAGTCTTTAATCCCCATAGCAACCAATGGAGGGTGCAAGGTTACGCCGACGAGGCAGGACAGGGACCTCACGGGTAAAGGACAACCGAACCAGGTCTTTGAAGAGCTTCAAATAATATTCTTGTTGAGTCTCTAACCTGGTAAATTAACTTATAGGCTGGTAAGAGAGCATGCTTAAGTTTCCCTGGGCATTCAATGTAAATAGGAGGGTAGGCCAGGTTTCCTCTGTGATTCAAGTCAGGGACAGAGGTGCTTGTGTACGTTGGAGTAGAGGAACGTCAAGAAGATCCCAGGTCTTAGAGAAGTTTGAGGTGTTCATGCATGCACTTGTAGTAGATCCATTGAACACTAATGCTAAGGATGATGCATGCAAGGGTTACCATATATATTAGAGGCTGAAGTATGGGTCCGTAGAGATCTCAGATGCTTGTTTTGCTTGGAAGTTATGCTATAGGACCAATTGCTACAACAATAGTGTTAAAAGGTTTATAGCAAAGGGCCAGGTCTAGGAGAACCCTCTATACCTGGTGTATAGCATGCATGGGATGAGGAGGTTTAAAGTTGTGAGAGAGTTATAACATATGCAAGGAACCAGTGGTTGTGTCTGTCTGAATAATTTAGAGAATAGAAATGATAACATGTTAGGATGTAGAAAGATTTCATGAGTAGCACTTTGGATAACTTCATACATGCAAGCATATAAGTAATGGTTGGCTGGTTTAGTAAATTACAAGTGAGAGTGTTAAGTGATTTCAAGTAATGGGGCTAACTAAGTCCAGTTGAGTGTGAGTCTATATTTAGGACCATGAGTTTGTTAGTCAAGTTAGAACATGGTTAGTACTTGCAGTTTGGTTATCCCTTTCGAGAGACAGTTGGGTCATTTATATTTCCTTGATAGAGATATGTAATATACCGTTAGAAAGATAAGGGAAAGACCTTTCCAACAAATCTTAGATCACCCAGATCCGGTTCTCGGATTAGAAATTATGAGCAGTTAATTAATGACAGTGCAGAATTATCAGAATTCTGCATTAACACTAATAATAATAACGAACCACTTTGGGTTATGATAATAGTACTAAAATATGGTTGTCATTACTAGATTTGGACGTAGAGCGCTAAGCTTCGTCAGTAGGGACTCAGTTAGATCGAGTGGAGCTTCAGTTGAAGTAAGTTACTTCTGCTTTGTACCTACTCTACAGAATGTTTATTTGGTTTGTTATTATCCTGTTGAGTGTTTCATGATATCGTGGCTATCTTGATTTTTTTGGTTTGTTTCCTTGTTGATTTCATACATGCATATATGTTTCCTTGTTTGATTGGATTCCCGTTGAGCATGTATGGCTGTTATCGGGATGTTGCCATCCATGGTTGATTGTTAGTCTTCCGCCTGGATCAGTGGAGCGTGAGGACTCCATTGAGGAATGTTCAGAGATGGGATACCCTGGTATTCCGGCTTGCCATGCCAGAGGGACAATACGCATGGTTGTCCCCGCCTGCCGTTAGGGTGATTCAGCCATGCGTCAACACGTCCGAGAGGTGGCGCTTATCAATATACTGACACGAGGGCCGCACGATTTGGAGGGTTGATTTCTGCAGATGTTGTTCTTTGTGGCCAGGGATTGTTTGCTAAACTTCTTTTAGAAATTTCTTCTAGAGCCTAAGGGTTGCTGTTGGATATGAGTCATTGTCGTTCTAGGATTTGGTTGGTGAGGGGCGTGGCCCCATTTGTTTGGATTGATGATTCTTGATTCGTTCATATTATGACTTATCTTTTATCATCTATGATGAATTTTTTCATTTGTGATCCTGCAGGTACTTACTTTGGAATTTCCATTCAAAGCTCACAAACTTGTTTTCCCTTCTCTTTTTAGGATCACGAGGAGTAGGTGACTTCGGACTCGGGGAATCGTATGAGGGGCTAGGATAGCTTGCAAAGATCTAAGGACTTCATTTATTTTCTTTGTGTGTGAGACATTAATTATGGGACCCCTTGTAGAGCCTAGACTATTGTAGGGTATTTGGACCCTGATTACTTTTCTGTTGTTACTCTGATTCTATTTGCTTATATTATTTGAGATATTTTGTTATTAATTATTATCTGCTATGATTTACATAGGCCTTGTATCCGAGTGGGGTGCGCCTCTACTTGGTACGACAGATCTGTGCATGCTCCCGAGGCTTGGGATCCGCTTGGCGTCACAGAGAGAGATATAGAGGACTTATGGTAAAGCTGGTCTACTCTGAGCTATCATGAGCTCGCCAGAGTTAGGTAAGGTAGAGCCCTCCTTCTCGATGGTTAAACACCCTTACACCTCGAACCTAGTATACACTATCCCTCAAGGATACACAGGGCAACGAAGCATGGTGGAGCTAACTTCCAGTTGACTGTCTGCGCCGGAGATCAACTTTCGAGAGCGTCGTGAGCTCTCAGCTTTTCAGTGGCGGCTTTGTAATCCTCAAGAATTCTATTGATAAGGATTAAAATACTTATCAATGTTAACCCATGCATTTACGTGTTCCAACTGTGTTTAATGTAGTTGATAATCAAGTCCGTGACGGGCTTTTGGAACTCTGTTAATGAATGCTAGGTGTATTATGAGAGGATTAATGGTTGATCTCACGGTCTAGCACAAGATCATGACTGAAAATATGCATTTATATATTATAGTGTAAACTCTGGTCCTTCTTCAAAGAGAACTAGGACACCGAGAGGAGCTTTGGTGGCTGGGCATGCATCCTGCTTGGGTACCCTGTTCGAAAACCATTCTCCGCTAATGGCTTTAGGTAAGGATTTGTTATTAGTCCTTCATGATGTGGGCTAACTTAAGAAATTTACAATGAATAATCTCGTGTTAAAGTATAATGAGAACGCTAACGGTTTAAACCCCAGGTTGACTAAATAATAACAAATTAGGTTTGGAAATAAAGACAAATCACGACCTAAGGTCGACTTCCGACGACGAGGGCCAAATAACTAAGTGGGGTTGGTCATATAAGTAGATTGGGTTGAATCAGGTTTGGTTGGTTCATGGACCATACTTGAGTGGATTGTTAATGGTTATAAAGCATGGGTAGTAATAGAAACGAGCCCGCACCACTATATATGGAATAAGCATATTTTACGCATTACTATTGTGCATGCTAAGTATGGGTCACATTATTAGATACCGCCAGAGCATGTTAACAAGCCAGAGGAAGCCTTGCGTGACTCTAGACATCTCTAGAACACAGATAAGTACTTCCACCTCTCTTCCTCATAGTTAGATGATTGTTTCCTTTATTCTTGATCCTATGCTTGTGCACGTATACTTGTTTCATTGGATGTTTGCATCCTTCACTCTTGATTCCTTCTTGATTTGAGTATACCTTAATCTGTTGGATAATTGTTTCCATTTGATATGTGTTCATGCTCACTGAGCATGCCTACTCGTTGACCAGCACTTGGTCATGGAAACATAATGAACTTGTGCGCTTGCTTGGTAGGTGTGTATCAGCTGTCCCGTTCTTTTAGATTCTCCCGCCTGGTGTTATGTTGCGAGGGAGCCAGTGCATGGGGAGGACACATTGGCTTTCGCTCGGACTGTGATTAGACCAGATGGTCAAGAGGTTATTGTCCCATATACTCGTCGGTAGGGTGGTACACTGAATGTGTACTTACCTATTGATTGTGGCACTACCGGACTTTCGAGTCGGCTTAGGTCGATGATCCATCTCTACCGGACTTGTGAGCCTTCTTGGATTGCTTGTCAGGATCTTGTAATTGTTGTTTGTTCATGGATTGGAGTCCCTATTGTTTGGTATGTTCTTTCGGGTAGGTTTGAGACTCCCGCTCTGCTTGGATTGTATGGATTGCGATCCTCGAATCGTTTGACGTGTTTGTGTTCATTGGTTTGCTTCATGCTATTTTGGATTGCTTGCCTTTGGCTTATATTGTGTTATTTGTGGTATGACCGTGTTGATTTCCTTGCGGGGGTACTTACTGAGGTTTCTTGTTGTGAAAGCTCAACCACTTGTTGATCATCTTTTTCAAACCCCGAGGAGTAGCAGACCCAAGACTCAAAAGTTGTGCGTGGGTTGTCGGGATTCTTGCTAAGGTTGACTAACCTCTTATTTTGTTGTGAGGGAAGACACTTATGCTTGTAGATCCCTTGTAGGGCCAGTTATGTTATTGACATTGTAGGGTGCTTGTACCCTTATGACATTTATTCCATTGTGTACTATGATATTGCTAGACTTTTATTGTATTGATGGATTATTCCGTTGCATATCTGATGTATGGATTCTGACTACTAAGGTCTTGTATCCAGTGGGCCCGCCCCTCGAAGTACGTACTGAGATGTCGCAAGTGTCTCTGGGCCCGACTCGAGTGAGGAGTGACAATCTCTCACCTTAGGAATTGGAATTGACCCATCAATAAAACAAAATTTGTTCTTTGCACGAAGTGTCATTGTTACTGCATGACTCCATGATCCATTGTTGTCTCCAATCAATAGAAGTGTAACAAGAACTGCTTAAGGACTATCTGAGCGATGAATGAGATAAAGATGTGTTTTGATGTGGTGTTGATGAATAGAGGATGTGGTGACAAGATTTTCAACATACATGATGAAAGAAGAGAAAAGAAATTATTTCAACTCTGATACCATGTGAAAATAGTAAACTTAATTTGATCTTGATTTCATTCACTTGTCTTATAATTTATAAGCATATTACAAGATTCAAATATGTATAAAAATAGGTAACACACACTCTTTTATAGTAGTTAAAGCCTAAAATTTTAGTAAAGCAAAATTAAAAAAACTAAATAAAATAAGAAACTAACAAATATATTATGAGCATTTGATTGCTTGTAAAAGCTCATCCTTTGGATGAAGATATCCAGGGGCGTAGATTTATAGGGATGTAAATACTCATACCTTGGATGGGAATGTTTGATTTTGTTTGGTTGGAGGGATAGAAAAATGAGGGATGTGAAAATTTTTATATATAGTATTTTTTGGTTTTTTTAATACAATAAAATATATTAATTATTAACAATATCATTATTAAAAAAATGTATATTAATGTAATTATTTATATTAATGAACTTTTAAGATATAATATTATTGGTTTATAATATTGTATTATATGATATTAAATATTATTTATTTACTTAATTAGGTAAATTAATATAGTAAATAATATTAAATATTATTAATTTAATAAATTATATTTTATATTATCATATGGTAAATAAAATAAACGTAAAGTATTTAAAAAATAATTATTAATTTAATAATTAATAATAAATATTCTTTTTAAATTATATAGAGCCAAAATAATGCTTAGAAAACCTAGAAGGAGAAGGAAATTATGATCTTATTCAGTGGCCTTTTGGGGGAAAAAAGATGACTTTTTTATTGATAAAGATAGAGAGTTTTGGGGACCGTACCAATATTCTTGCATTTTGCCTCAGAGCATCCCCTCTTCCTTGCTTAATCCTCAGCCGGTGCAGCCGATAGAGCTTCCTATTCCCCAAGTATAGACTCTGGAACCGGAGGAAGAGGAAAAATGGGAGCAGGAGGTTCGAGAAAGGACATCGGAGGAGCAAGAGTCCCAATATCGGGATATGCTAGAGCCAGAGGACTTGGGTTAGCAGAAACCAGGGAAGAAATGAAAAAGATCACCGGTGGAGTATGAGTCACAAGAGCTGGATCAGCAGAAACCTTTGAAGCCGGAGGAGTGGCGATCATAAGTGCCACATGAGTAGAAACCTTCGGAGCTAGAGGAGCATAAAGCACTGAAGTCCGAGGCAAAAGGGACACTGGAGTTGAATGAGCAGGAGTCGTAGTGACCTTAGTAGAGGTAACCTCCTGGGCCAGAGAAGCACGACCAATAGGGACCGGAGGTGCCCGAGAAAAAACCACCGAAGAAGCCAAAGCATCTTTTGTCATAACTCGAGACCACGGAGCATGGAACAAAGGAACCTGTGGAATCGGTGTTGAAGGTGACACAAGTAGCGCCTGAGACGTTAATGGAGTAGCTGGTGCCTAAGAGTCCACAGGTGGTGGGTAGAGGAGAGATAAGCTGACAAGGGCCTATTGAGCGAGAAGGGCAAGCACCCAAGGGATGGCGGGGCAATTGTCCCTTCGCCAATGGCCACGGCCAGTACTGAAGCAGATTCTGTTGGTTGACCTTGGTGGTGGCACCATAGGAGGGTTAAGCTTGTTGGCGGTTTGTGAATGCCGTATTGGTGTTTGAGTTTGTAGTGTGGGAAGCCCTAGTCCTCGTAATGAATGGTGTTGACTTTTGTTGAAAATTAAACTTAATTTATGAAGCATCTAGAGTTTCATGCATGGTTCTGGAATTTGAAAAGGTGCCTAGGAAGATGAGTTAATTTTATGAAGCATGCCTGGTTGTGGAATTTGATGAGTACCTACAAAGAGGAACTTTGGGTTTCATGAAGAGGTGTTTGAATATATGTGTGAGTGATAAATATGATGATATGAAAAGACAAAAGAGGAGTGGGGAGGAGGAGGAAAATAGTGAAGGAGAGAGAGAGAAAAACTGATCTTTAAGAGAAAGGATCGCTAGAGACTCGGAGGAACAAAGATGAGGGACTGAAGATTAAGAATTTACTCAGTTATAGATTAGTGGAGAGTGGGAAGGAACTCCATGTTAGGAATGCGAACAATAGTCCCACATCGGTAAAGAGAGATAAAGTAAAGGAGTTTATAAGTATGAACAAATCTCTGTAAGATCTTTTGGGTTGAATCCAAAAATAAATCCATGATGACTTAGGCCAAAGTGGACAATATCATAATAATGTGATGTGGTACCCTTGGAAGGCCGAAAAAATGTATCAGAACCCCCTCCAATTAGGCGACCCTCGAGAGGCACAACTCCAGCACCGAAGATTCCACCCACATCATTAGGTTTGAAGAACCTGGCTTTGATACCAAATTGTATGATAGAGAATTCCACCCACATGGCTAGGTCTAGAGAACTAACCTTGATACCAATTCAGTCATCTTCACATTAGTATGATATTGTCCACTTTTGCTATTTTTGTTTTTGGATTCAACTCAAAAAACCTTATAATAATGGAAATGTACCCATATTGATAAACCACTTTACTCTCTCAGTTAACTAATCTATGACTATTTTTGCATTAATAAATAATCATAAATTAAAATTCTTTTTGTAATGAAGATTATTTTACTTATTTAGTTTTTTCAAGATGGTAACTTTCAAAGGATTTGAAAAAATATGTGGTAAATAATTATTAATTAATAATATAGATCAATTTCAAATACGTTTTTCTTTCTTTCAAGGAAAATTGGTTAGTACATTCACTCTTAAAAAGAGGTTTAGGGTTCCAACCATGTATGTGGTGTGTTTTTAGTGGTTTATCAACATTTATAATATATTTGTATCTATGAGAAGTTACTCATGGTTTTGTATCGATGAAAATTTTTGTTTGATAATTTTGTATCAATGAGAATTGATATTAGAAATACTACAAAATCCAAAATGAAAACTAATGATGATTTTTTACTTTTGTAACCATGCCATAAAAAAATATAATAAAAAATTCATCTAAACAATTCAATACATACTCATTGAAGTAATCTTCAATCTCCTCTCTCCTCTGAGCAAATCCCTTATAGAATATGATGAATAATGAGCAATTGTCTTATGTCGAATGCGGGACATGAGAGTGTATTGTTGGGCGAACTCTTGTGAGATGACCTCACATCATCTTGGCCCTGAGTAAAGTTCAATGTCATTTTATAAGTGTTAAATTTATTGGTCATTTGGTCATTCAAGATAAGCATACCTGCACCATTGAGCAAGTTTGCTAATCTTTGGATCACCATGTCCCTATGGCACTGAAAAAAATCTAAGGTTGATGGGCCCAATGGCAAAGTTTGCAGTGAATAGCACAGAGCCAATGACACAACATTATTAGAAAGTGGCGAATCTTGGCAGATAACATGGAGGATGGCATATAACGCCCCAGTTTTTCCTTGTAAATAATGTTTAATTACCGAATAAAATATCAGGATTTATTAGTATATTAATGGGAGTTAAAATTTAATCTTCATAAAATTAGAATATATATATATATATATATATATATATATATATATATATATATATATATATATATATATATATATATATATGGAAAATAAAAGCGGGTAACATAAATTAAAAAGGGAATGGATCGGCATTTTCGGCTCATTGGGCCTAAGCCCAACCCAGCCACAAGTGAACATGGGCCCCAAAGAGTGAGTATTAGGTACTTATTAATGGTTACATGGAAGATCAACAACTATGGAAGTGTGACACTTAATAAAAAAAATTGAACTTAAAGGTTGTGTTGATGGGATGTCATTTGTTGGGTTTGGGCTTTGGTTTAAAGTTGAAGAGGATAATTATATGTTTGGACCTCATTGAATCCAGTCACTTAGTATGGTGATTGATTAGTTGGTTAATAGAAAGTAACATCTAATGAAAAGTCAATCTAAAACAGAGGAAAAATGCTGCTCCTTCTGTCAATCAAGCTTAAGGTGGCTCGCGAGGAGTTAAAGAACTGATAAAGAGGATGCAAACTCAGAGTTAAAGAATAAAGTGTTGTTGTGCATGTAAGGGAGAAGCAGACGCTTCAACATGGCGAGGTTACGCTGAAGTTAGATGGAGCTCATGAGGAATTTCAATTAGAGAGTTGGAGGAGTAGAAGCGTCAACAAATCTTGCAGCTTCCAATGAGAAAGGTAATTGGGATTGTATTGAATCGTTGTAAAATAGAGCAATCGAATGATGTTCTGTTAAAGATTGTATTGATGTTTAGACATGCCCACAAGTTGTTTGATCAAATTTCTCAATGACCCTTATGTGGAGTATTAAGTCTATAAATTCTTCACTCTTTACTGGTATTGGAGTTGGATTATATTGGAGTGAATTAAATTGGAGTAAATTCATGGGAATTTACCTACATTCTCTACAATAAATCAAATGAAGTTTAGTAAGGTCGGTTGGGTGTTTGAAGAAATGCCCAAGAGAGCAAAAGAAGCTTGTTAATCTTTGTTTGTGTGCTAATCTCCTTGATTATGAATTTAAGATTGTAATTCCAAAAGGTTTCCACTCTTTGCAAATGAATTGAATCGATACTCAGTGATACACACCAACTGTTTGATGTTATTTCCCAAGGAATTGGTGCAGTTGAAAACAACTCTTTTAAGTTAGGATTAGCTGGGTTCAATATTGACTTTAATTAACCATGTTGTTGTGGATTGATTATTCATGGAATTAATAATAATCTGCAGTTTTAAATACTAAGGAAAACTCTGTTTTATCTTTAATTATTGGACAAATTTCTAGTATGGATATAAGTTTGTGTTAATACAAGACAGGACTGATTTTAGCCTCTGATACAACTTCAAGTGGTAGTCAATATTTGATATATATAATTAAAGGAAAGGGATGTATATAGACATATATACATATATACTACTGAGATGGTGAGTGAAGTCCTGGCAGTTAATTGAATGTTAATAAGGATGCATAGAATTATGCTTACTAAGGGGCAATAATGTTTTTGCTTTAGGGAAAGGAAAAGGAACCGCGGAAGCTACAGAGGGACCGAGCCAGACATAGATAGCTTAGGACCTTAGGTGAGTGATTACACTATACTTGGATAATTTTATTGGGTTTTATTGATGGTTTTGAATTGCATGAGTTTTTATATCGAAGTTTGTGCAATTCCGCTAGTTTTATATGGATTATATTACTAGCATTTTATTGTTTTGTTATGTACTGGGATTGAAATTCTTATGAAAGGAACTGATAGAAAGTACAGGAATAGAACAAATGATAAGTTTGAAATATCGATGTACCTGCACCGTACGTAGACATACTCGTTTATACCAGAGGCGGCTCAGCCAAGAAGGTCTTCGGACCGTATACGGTATCGTGTCAGGGAAGAGGATTTTAAACTTGCTTTCATTAACAAATGCTTTTGAAAATTTGTTTCCAAATAAAAACCTTTCCTAAGCCCATGGGGTGCTCAGTACCATATAGATTATATATTGTAATGACGTCACTACAAGAAAACTGTAAAATAGCGACGGATATTAGCGAGGGAACAATTTCATTGCAAATTAGCTAGAGATTTGCAACAGATATCTAATTAGTGAGGGATTAGCGAGGGAAAACAATCTTAGAGAGAAATTAGCGAGGGATTATTCCCTAGCTAATTAGCAAGGGGAAAATCCATCGCTAATATCATGATATTAATTGTAGATTATAATGAGATTAGCGACGGATTTTTCCGTCGCTAATAGCATTATATTATACAATGAACATCATGATATTAGCGACGGAAATATCCGTTGCTAAGCTCATTTATGTATATAATGAGATTAGCGAAGGATTTTTCCGTCGCTAATATCATGATATTAGCGACGGAATAATCCGTCGCTAATTACATTATATTTTATTTTGAATACAATGATATTAGCGATGAAAAAATACGTCGCCCGTCGCTAATATCATTATATTTAATTGTGTACATAATTATAGTAGCGACAGAAAAATCTGCCACTAATCTCATTATATTTTATTTTCACTACAATGATATTAGTGACAAAAAATCCGTCGCTAATGTCATTATATTTTATTGTATATATAAGGATATTAGCGACAAATTGTGCCGTCGCTAATATCAAGATATTTATTGTGTAATATAACTTGATTAGAACCGTAGAAATCCGTCGCTAATATCATGATATTCATTGTATAATATAATGATATTAATGACGGTAAAATCTGTGGCTAATATCATTATATTTTATTTTGAATACAATTATATTAGCGTCGGAAAAATCCGTCGCTAATCTCATTATATTTGATTGTATATAATGATATTAGCGAGGGTTTTGAGCCCTCGGTAATCCCTCGCTAAAATAATGGCCCAAATTTTAATTCACCCGCGCGCGTAGCCGCTCTTATTTTTCCCCTTTCCTTTACTTTACTCTCACTCCCGCGTGCTCGCACTTGCACACCTACGCGATTTTAGGGTTTTTGATCGCGGATCCGGAGATTGTAGCAATTGATTTGCGGAAGAGGTCTCTAGTGAAGCAATTGGGTGGCTTGATTTCATAGCTCCGTCGTTCTCGCGGTCTCTAGTGAACTCAGAGCCCCATTTGCTTCGAGAAAGCTTCTTCGCGTTGATTCGCCTGCATCTCAAGGTCCTAATTCGAAATCTCTCTCAATATCTTTGATCCACTTTACCTTCATTCCGATTCGATACCCTAATTCCTAGAAGAACCGCTTAAGCACCGATTGGGGTGTTTGATCCGGTTCATCCCAAGGAGATCACCTTGCGATCCATGATCCTTTCCCTTTTCGTGTTCTATTTTCTTTCTAATTAGAGATTTTTTCAGATTTTTTTGTGGCAGTTATAAGAAGTTGTGATTTTGATTTTTTTTTTTTCCATCTATTTTGATGAAGTTAAGCTTGAGAAGCCCTCATTTTGCAATCTCAAGGTTGTCAACAACATTGAACACCATGTTGCTTTTAAGGTAACCCAAGAGCTTAGAGATGTTCTGCCATTGTATTGATTTTAGTGAAATGATGTTTTTCATTCTCATGTGTTGTTTACATGAATGAAATTTCACCCTTCATTCACTTACAAGCTTTATTTTTCAAGGGGAAAAAAAGAAGATATGATCAAGTGTCATTCAATGGAAAATGATAGGAAAATATTCGAATAAAAAAACACTATAAATGTAAGATAAATAGTTGATAAGGACTTCTGAGATAGACTTGGGCAATCTGATTATTCAATGTTTTTTTTTTAATTTGTTTTGGTTGATATTATGGTTTTGTGGCATATGGATAAGTTCCTCCTTGACACTTTTCATTTTCACTTTGGGAGTAACTTTGTTTGATGCTATCAAATAGGGAGTGGAAAGAGGCCATTGTGTTTTTTCTCCTTTTTTTTAGCCAAAAAAGGGAAATTTCCAAGAGATAAATATAGAATCTCAACCTATAAATTGTTGATAGTCTTATCATTTTGAACAGTAAAAAAATGTGTAAAATGTGGTCGTGTTGGGCCATTGCCAAGAATTTAAGGCTAAGCAAAGGTCAAACTTGGTCATAAAGTCAGAAGAGACCTCTGAATTTAATCTTAAGACAAACCTGGTCCAAAATAAACCTCAACTTGAAAGATGAATGTTTTATATATATATATATATATATATATATATATATATATATATATAATATCAGCTCAATATCTCTATTAAATTAAAAATAAAAACAATGGTGGTTTATAATGAGAATGAAACAACAACAAATGGATAATTTAATACAGTGCATAACAACTTTCACAAGATATATTATAATTTAATACCATGGGAGCCTCCAAATGCATCTCCCCCAATACCTTCATTGAGGTTGTTGCAGTGGACATTGCTGATATTTTTTTTTTTTTTGGGGATTATGAGCTATGGCGGTCAGCCCCGCCAAGCTAAGCACCCACGGGCGCCGCGAGACCTGGGATCGAATCCGTAGCAACACATCGCGAATTTCAGCGCGTGAGCACAGGATCGCCACAGGTCCGCGTCTCAGCGCACCCTCGAACCCGGGTGGGTGTCGAGGGGCGCGACCGGTTTGACGCTAGGCTATGAAGCCTTTGTCGACATTGCTGATATTGAAATTGATGCAGTGATTAATTATCTTGTATGAATATATATATTGGAAAGCAAAAAGAGTTGCCCCAACATCTAATAAGTATTATAAAAATAGTTTGCTATTATTATGAATGATTGAGTCCTTCCAAGCATTAGCGATACTAAACTAGGGTGTCTTCATTCACAAGGGTTTGAAAAACTCTGAGTTCGAGATTAGATCAGGAATGCAAATGAAAATGGTATTGGTTAAGCAGATTTTGACATCTTTATTACATGACATGTCAGTTGTCACCTGTCTCAAAGGTTCCACTACTTCATTAATATTATTTTATTTTATTTTATATCGAATATATCAGTATATTTCATTTTTTTCTAAAATTAATTTTTGGCATGATAGTTTTATTTGTTTCATTTTAATACTCTGAAAATGATAGTTTTGAAATTGGATTTTGTGGTTAACTTTTTTTTAATATATTTTTGAGAAACTTTATCTATATAAAAAAAAAATTAAAGCAATACCCAAAATAATTGCATATCAGAGTCAACAATAATATATATTTTCCTTCTTCTTGCTGGCTCCCTTGTTTGTTGTCTCCTATAGTTCTGGAAACTTCAACAAGGCTTTACTTCATATCGTTGTTTTTACTCCAAACAGGGTTCAATACAAATACAAGTATGTTTTCCTTTGGATGTAGTTTATAGCAAAGTATCAAATGCCAAAACTTAAAATACAAAATAAAGTTGATTAGAGAGGCTAGAGTCACACTACAAAAAATGTTACATTTACTCACGCCACCATAAGCGTGAGTAAAAGTGTCAACAAACGTGAGTATAGGTCAAAATATTTTTACTCATGGAAAAAAAACTTTATACCGGCGCTAAAAATACCATGAGTAAAAAGGGGCGACGGTATAGCCATATTGTGACGGAAAAATTCCATGAGAATAGATTTTTAGGTTTTACTCACGCTTGTACATGCGCGAGTAAAAATAGTGATTATTACTTTTCTTTTACTTCTACTCATAGATATTATCCGTGACTAAAAATTATGATTATTATTATTATTATTATTTTACTCATGGATATTATGTGTGAGTAAAAATAAAAATTATTATTATTTATTTATTTTTGCTCATGGATATTATGAGTGAATAAAATACATATATGATATTAAAGTATCATCAACAACAACAACAACAACAACAGGAGCACGTGTTCAATAATGAATTTTATTGCTGCATAGAGTTCCATCAAACACAACATTGAGAACTAAGCATAATTATTATTCTGATGCCTTTTATAAACCCACCATGATTACATCTCTCTGGTGAAGAAATTGATGGGATCTTACCAATGTTTGGTGTAAGGGAAAATTAACTGAAAAACTTCATTAAGAGTTCCACTCATTTGTGCTGCTTTTCTTGAGGGTGGGTCAATTTGGCACCTCCCTAGAAAAAAGTTTTTCACCTGTCGTCAGTAAAAAGGCAAAATCAGGGGTTAGATCTTTCGGAAAAATCACTGAGATATATATGTATGGTCATTTAATTCATAGGATGTTGCTTAATTCTTATGAAAATGCATTTATTGAGTCATGAAGATTAAGAAAGCCTTTGCTATACTACAAACAGATGCTCTCTTGTAGGTGAACAAAAAAGGGATCGATGTTTTCGTAAACAAGCACAACTTCGAGATAATATTAGAAGTGGACATTACCTATTCCAAAGTTAATTAAGAACATGATCACATTCCATGATCCTAAATTTACGTAAATTTGGAACAACACCTTTGTAGAAAGCTAAAGGTCCTGCAAACAAAGTAAATATCTCCTATTAATAGAATTTTACCCCAAAACAACCATTTAAATAACAAGATGCTTTGTTATAAACATCCAAAAGCAAGCAAAACAGAGTATAATATTTCTCTTCAGTTCTTCAGTAAGCATCATACAATTTTAGGGATTTAGGCACAAAGCTTCCGGAACTAAATTTTAAAAAACTATTAGAATTGAAGATCCAAGCATGCAAATGTAATACACTATGCAACACATATTCAAAATGAAGATTTTTCCTACTTGATCTAATTCCATTTTCCGCCAGATCCATTTTCCAAATAATTGTAGCATGACATGGATCACTAGCACAAATTGATACTCACAAGTTGAGAAAGGTATGTATGCTAGAAGTGGAAAACATCAGTGAGAAACAACAAGGCCTATCAACATCACAATGCACCATAAACAAGTTTAAAGTTGTGAATTTGTTCGCCAACTGAAGTATGTTAAGGAAGTCCATGAAAGTAAGCATACATCATTCTACAAGGTGTCCATGAAACAATCCATCGTGCTTTTGTAGGCTGAATCTCCCATCATTGTGGACTTGACCTGAGACAAATTAAAAAGCAACTTACCTCTTTCAGCAAGATATTATAGGAGGAGTAAACACTCCATTTATTGATTAAGTCGTGTTATCAACAAATGATCATATGTGAGTGACATTTGATAAATTTAGTAAAATTGCATATCAAAGCATTGAGCTTCGGGAAAAATAAATAAATAAATTAGCTTTACATCTTGATTAGAATCTTATAACTAAAATCACATTTAACTTTTAAGAGTACACTGACAATAAAAGCTTACCACATCAACTCGGGATCCAATACATATTGTAAAAAATCCAACTCCAACCCCAGCCACAAGATAAGTAAAAACATTATCTGAAAGTCCTGGAAATTTGAAGTGTCCGCAACAAAGAGAAGACATAATGGAAGATGGCAGTGTGATTCAGATCTAGCACAAGATGATATTGCGTAAATAAATTTGGAAGTCGATGATTAAACAGAGTTAGATATCATTTCTCCATTGAAGTAGAATTGTAAATTGTGTGCTCAATGAGGTATGTCTAATATACCAATGATTGATTTGACTCTGATCATGAACTAAAAAGAAAAAAAATCAGTAGTGGATAGATATTAAATATCCTACTGGCAATATATTAAAGTATTAAATGAAACTTTAGCAGGTACAAAAGTATACATTTCAGAACAAATCAACAAAATAATAAAAAGAAAGAGAAAAACAAAGCAAAACTTATGACATTGCTGGTGTTTTTTCAAAACAAAACAAAACTTAATAAGTATCAATAAGCGTAAGAATTAAACAAATCAATTCTGGGTGTTTCACTATCAAAACTCATGGCCTTTCTACAACACTTGCACCCAAAATATTCTATTATGGTTTGAAAACTATTTCAAAAATGTTTATGAACAGAAAGAGTAATTTGAACAAAAAGGTGTTATACATGAAACAAGATTGCAGCAATAACTTATATAACAATACATGAAACAAGATTGCAGCAACTATTCATACAATGAATAATTGAAGTTCTTTCTCATTTTGTGCTTTAATCTGAACTTCACCTATGAATTTTTCAATCTATCTAATGAATTCTCAATGGATCATATCATAATTTCAAAATGAATACCTAAGAACGTAAGGGTGAACTCGATCACAACAATGTTGGGGTTTGCAGCTTCGATCACGACAATATACCTGTTGGGAGATCCATCCGCATTGGTGTCGTAGTCGTGCTCCTCGTTGGTACCGAAGAGCTCGGTCGTCGATATGATATTGCTATTTTGCCGGTTCCGCCATTGTCACCGGCGCCATATCTCCTCGATCTGCCGCCTGATCGGCTGCGACATTGGCCGATCGCCTTGGCTCTCTGCCTCCACCGCAGCCACCTTCGACGCGCTGCACCCTATCGCAACGGCGAGCGAGAGAGAGAGGGGGGAAGAGGAGAAGAGGGTTGAAGGATCTCGGATCGGAGGAGATTGAGATCCGATTGAGAATTGAGTGGATTGAGATGGAGATGAAGAGGTTATTAGTTGATGAGACTCACTCTATTTTTAACCATTAATTTAAAATTAATAATAATTTATTATTTTAATCTCATTAATAAAAATAAATTAATATTTTAAAAATTTTAAATTAAATATTAAATTACTCTAATACTCACATTCATATGTAGTGACTATAATACATAACCTATAGTCATGGTAAAAAAAAAAAAAATCTGTAACTAAAATGTCATTTTCAGTCACATAAAATAATCGTGAATACTCACGCATGAATCTAACCGTGAATATAATATATAACCTATAATCACATGGTAAAAAATATCCGTAACTACAAAAACCTCTATAGTCACAGATAAAATAACTGTGACTATAGATTACTTTAATACTCACGCATAAATCTAAGTGTGACTATAATATATAACATTAGTCACGGTTAAAAAAAATCTGTGACTAAAGAACCCTCTATAGTCACATATAAAATAATTGTGACTATAGATTAATTTAATACTCACGCATGAATGTAACTGTGACTATATATGAAATATTAGTCACGCTTAAATTTCTGTGAGTAAAATTTCCGTGAGTAAATGTAACATTTCTTGTAGTGTCATGACACTGTCCATTTTAAGGGGAGCAATACACTGTGAATTCAATAATATAATATCCCCTCTTATCTTCTTTCTTTCTTTCTTGTAGAATGATCAATACTATCATATATACATATATATACATAACAAGCAAGGAGTATGTACTTTTAAACCAGAGCAAGACATTCTCACGAGATAAAACAGGAATGAAAGAAAACAAATAACAATCATATTAAGTTATTATAATGAAAATCTGACATTATAGTACAAATGCATCTTTTAACTTTCACAATAATACTATAATGTCATCTTTTAGAGTACAATCATATTAAAGTTTATTTGGATTTATTTTTTCCCTTGGTGGAATCTTGGTACTTTTAGATATATTTTTTTATAATCTCTTTTTTTTATTTATTTTAATACATCTTCGGATGATGAATACCCCTAGATTTTGGATATATGCTCGACGTCTTGCGCGAGGGGATATGAACCCCGAGTTCTATGCCGGTGTCGAACAATTCCTTGAATTTGCATGTAGTCATTTGAGATTCATAGATGGGCCGAACATAAGTAAATTACATTTTTGAAAACACTGCTCATACTTACAATACTCTTTGTTGTTAGTATGTGAATTTTCAACTTCATCTAGGAATGCTAGTTGTGAATTTTTAATCTTTCTCTATGTTTTTAATGGCATATCCAGGTGGCGGCATGTCTTGGAGTATAGTAATCAAATAAAATATCTTCTTGGAACCCCTAGACTTCTTTCTAGCTCATTCATTGAAGACCCAAAGATGGTTCTGCAGGTAGTTATGTTTATCTGCTCTCACACACACACACACACACACATTCTTTTCTAGTAATATTGAGAATGGATTTGTTTTGACTTTCTTTTAGTCTATGTGTGTCTCTTTCAAATTGTTATGCAATGATTGTTTTGTTTCGACAAATTGAAGAACCTACCAATTTAAAAGCAGCTTGGGAGCTGAAGGAAATATTTTATGTGGATAAGCAGTTATCAGCTTGTCAATTGGTTAGCAATTATGATTTTTCCTTTGATGCTTCTCCAATTCTTTATTGTTGATATAGTTGTATTCTCGAGGTCTCATTTTGTTTTCTAAATGCCTTTGTTTGTTTTATGTGTCATTTTGTTGTTGATATCTTTTGGTGCAGGATTATGATTGTATTCTGGCCAAAACGAAGCCTGCAATCTATTCAAAGCTTGTGAATAGAAGTATTTTGCGATTGTTTGTACGTAACAGCCGCAAAATGAATACATTAAACGGCGATTATAGTCAAAACCGACGCTAAATGTATTCATTTACCGGCAGTTATATAAATCGTCACTATAACCGCCTTTGATATAGGAATTAGTGGCGGTTTTTCAAAACCGTCGCTAAATTACCTCCGCAAACCACCTGTTTTCTTGTAGTGTCTGACCTGTATGTTTTTCAAGCAATTTTGTTTCATTATATTTTCTGGTTTGTACCTCTTGAATTTCTGGCATGCTATAACAAGCATATCATGCCTCATATAATACTTTTAGGATATACGCACTAGCTTTTAAAGCTAGATCTAGATCCAACTTAAAATTATATTGAACATGAGATTGGATCTGACCTATCCTGATTTTGTTGAAACATATAGGTTTAGATTGAGTCAAAATCCTTAAAATAAGCTTATTCTGGTTGGCCATGTATTATGTGACTAAATTCAATTGCATGTTGTTTATTTAATTGCTAAGTGATGGCATACAAAGTGTACTAATTCTTTAATTGTTTCTAATTTAATGGTCATGGTTTTTATAGACAGAAAATGGCCTGGTGGAGGCAGTGGTTGTTCTTGTCTCAACAATGCCACCCATGCGAGCTGATCTACCCACTTGAAAGTTAGGCCAATGCTATAAAACTAAGCTAGATTTTGTCAAGGTATTACTGCTTATTATTTATTACTATAGTCACCATTTATTTTAGTGAAATATGAACCTTTTAATATCTACTATCAGGCGTGGGAGAAATGGCGTTGTCATATAACTAAACTGGAATGTAGTGCATTTTGGGTTCAATGTGGTCATCACCAAACTCGAGAGGGCTTAAGAAATTCGCTACAGATAATGTTGGGAAACATTAAGAATCTTACAACCTCGACTTGTCACTGGATAGAGTTGTACATATCTCACTTTCTTTTTATAAGGCCATTCTCAATGGTTGGTTTCTATCCATTGATGCTATATGCTAATTTCCTTTATTGTGCTAATCTTTTTGTTCGGAGTAACCCTTTTGTTTTTGTCTTTATTTATCAGGGTTTGGAAGGGATGTATAACTTGGCCAAGAAGTGCATGCAGTTGAAACCATCCTCCAACTCTTGTGGGTTGATTGGTGTTTTTATAGGAATTCTTGAAGGAAATACTGAAGTAAGATAGATTACATTCTTGTTTAAGTTTGTATTTATTTAAAACAAATGTTTGATTATCAATTGGCCTACATATTCTTTTCATCTTTCATGATTTCACTTTTTTTCATATTATTGGTCGTTTTAGCCGAATGCTCAAAAACATTTGGACCTTGGTGAGCTATGAACTTCATGCTAACTGTGGGAGATTATTTGAAGCTGCCCATGTGGGTATTTGATTCAATTTCACTTCACAATCACCTGATTTTCCTGTTTAAAAAGGATGGTTGCACATGCCATGGAGTTGTTGATGGCTATAAATGATCACGCTGATATTTTGTTGCATGAAGAGAGGTATAATTTAGGAGGTATCAGCATGGAAGAACTCTATCGGCTTATTTATGCCCAAGTTTTATCTTCTCATCCCCAAACCTGACAAGTAAGTTCCAATCAATGATATTAGGACGAACTTAGTATATCTGAACCCCAGTTTACTAAGTTGTTAATTTTTTTGCATAGGTTTATTAGTACACTTATTTACATCACTCACTTAGGCTTCTTTTTCTCCTAGAAAGCCTTGCTGTTAGAAAAGTCTGAATGTAGACAAAAGCCATTGATATTAGAAAGCTTGTCTAGCTCACGTTTTACTTCATATGAACAAACTGATCTGGCATTTAACTGTTTTTGCTGTGCTCTACACTTGAATCTTTGTTTGTGTTTCTGGATTTTGTATCTTTTTCTTGTACCCCATGTATAATTATGTTATATGCTACTTATCAGAAGTAATATTGATGATCATGCATAAATTATTAGGTATTTTTGATGTATTGTTCAAGTGAAGTTTTCTTGTAGTTTTCCTAAAGTCCTTTTTGCGGTATAAATGTTGTATGCTATGCTTATCTTGCAGATTGCACCAACATATTTGGCATCATGCTCAAAACAAGGTATAGGCTTATTGGAGGTTTTGTTGTACAGGTAATCTGCTCATAATTATCGAGTAACTCTAAAGGTGACATTTTATGGAGCACTTCGTTAATGTTTTGCTTCGTCTTCTTTTTCCAATTCCATGTTCTTCTATTTTTCATCTATGCAGAACCTGGAAATATACCTCATATATGAACTGGAAAACATTAGCGAGTGCATTATGTCCTTCAAATCCTTCAAGTGCTTGTTGATCTTATTTTGTACTTGATGGTATCTTGGAACTTCCAACATAGTTGTATTTTCTTTGATAGTTATGCTATGGAGTTGATTTGGGAAAAAAATTAACCATCAAATTAACGTTATGTAACAAGTACATTTTTGAAAAATTGGAATTCTATTTGAGTCGTACTGTAAAATCCAAGAAAATTTTAAGGAAATAAATATGTTGGAATTTTCCAAAAAATTATTTACTACCTAGGAAGTTAAATGAGGGAAATTAAGTTAAAAATGGATTTAAAACCCTAACTAGGGTTTATGGTGACCAGAGGGACTTCCTGGTAATTTTGTAAAAGTTTGGGGGACTATAAGATAATTATTCCCTCTCACAGTCTTGGACCTGTATGTAATTTTAAAAGTGTCAGGGACCTCTTGAAAATTTTCCATGAGAAAACCCTATAGAGAGAGGTTGAACGGCTGAGATTAAATCATCACGTGCCGTGTTATATCTCGAGACGTTATAACGGACGTGGAGGAGCCACGTGGCGAGCTCAGAGTAAATCCATCTGATCATAGACTAGATACGAGGCAAGAGAGGTGGATAGTTTGGAGATGACCTCACGGTGAGGGTGACCATGAGCCGTCCATCTCATGATCACTTATATCTCGAGACATAGGAAGGAGATCGGGCCGTCGATCTTCAAACAATCCTGACGGTTCATCTCGGCAGATGCCGGATACGAGGATGTGAGATTAAATAAAAACCTTTGATGATAATCAATAGATCACCGCCCTCCATCGTCCCGAAAGTGACGATCCCAGGCAAAGACATACGCTTCACCTTCAAATTCGCTCGAACCGACGAACAGCCGCCTCGGCCATTGTGTGCATGAAGACCGGGCGACGCGCAGCGTAATTAAGATGGCGTCACTCCGTCCTTTTGCCTTCCCGGTGGCCTATAAAAGGCAAGGGGAATGAGTCGGGTTGATGTACCAAACGGAGAGAAACCGAGAAGCATTGAAGCTCCTTCTCCGGCGCCGGTGAGCTATCAGTAGCAAGCCCGATCGCTTCCAGTGTGCCCCAAGCTCGAAGTCTTTCGGTGGCAAGCGCAAAAAGGAGGAGAGGCCTAGAAAGAGAGAGACTGTTGCTCGAGGAAATCTTCTCAGCTCGCCGGAGAAAGATCAGAGCTACCCGCCAGAAGACAGGAAGCTCCTCAGAGGCTCTACTAGACGTCTTCGTAGCTCCGATAAGCTTCTACTCTCCCTCCCGAGGTTTTTTTTTTAAAAAAAAGAATGCATGCATGTGATTCGTCGGTTTGAGCTCGCCGGATACGATGGAAACATTGGTTGGAGGCTTAGTGTAGATAACGGCCTTTCGAAGACGCTGGGCACGCGCGAAGTCCTCGACGATGGTGGTCTCGGCGTGGGAGGGGTCCGTTGAGTCTGCAGGAGCACCGGAACAGTGGGGGCAAGGTCTCGGTCGCGAGGTGGAAGAGAGAGAGAGACGAAGAAGAGATGAGATAAATAATAAAAAATAATAATAATATAACAAATATATATATATACATATATATATTTCGTTAATGGATTAAAAAGTTAATGATTTGTTAACTTAGTGTGACATATTAATATTGTTAATTAAAACAATTAGTTCATTTTCTTTGGCAAAAATACTAGTTAATTATTGTGATAAGTAGTAACTAGTTGAAATAATTCAAAAAAAAAAAACTATTGATATGTCACAATTATTTTGTTTAATGAAACTAGGGAGTGTGACAATTAATCTATTAATTGTTGAATAACCCTAAGAGACTTTAGATGTGTGTGACAAATAATAGATTAATTTTTTGGTATAGCTAGAATAGCTATATGGAACTTTGTTAGTGTGACAATAGCTCAAAATTATTTTGGCAAACATATATAGTGTGACACATCGTTAAAATAATTAAGTCATTCTATGTGGGACAAGTTAAATAGTCTAAGGTATTTAAATGGACTGGGCTCGAATAACAAATAAATTAGAGATTTGTTATGAAAAAAAAGGGGAAAGAAGAAAAGTCTATTTTAGGTTAGTTGGGAGGTATATCAGGGTCATAAAATTTCCCAAATGACCAAAAGTGCCCTTCCTTGGTTAAAAAGGGGCTAAGATCAAGTTAAACTGTGTAATGGGCTTGAAACGGGCCCAACTCTACTAGAATGACCAGAAATGACTAAATAGGGTTTGGACTCGACAAGAAGAGTAGAATTGACTGGTTTTGACTAAGTTGAGTCTAAGAACAACTAACGGACATGGAAACAGGAGATAAGGACCAGTAATCCGAGAGATGGTCCTTAAGACGAGGAATACTTGCATGGACCCGGGCTCACCTATCTCTAGGTGAGCCCGGTCCATTATACTATTTAGAGGATGTTTTAAGTATTTTCAACGATGATGGGAAGATCATGAAAAATAAACTAGCATATCCATTTTCATATAATTTTGTGACCGCTTTGGTCCTCCCACTTAACGTTGAAATTTTATAGAAATTTTAACTGCTCGCATTTTTAGAATTTCAACCGTTAATGGGAGGACCAAACGGTCACAAAATTACATGAAAATGGATATGCTAGTTTATTTTTCGATGATCTTCCCATCCGCATTTGACGTTGAAATACTTAAAACATCTTCTAAATACCATAATGGAGGGGGGCTCACCTAAAGATAGGTGAGCCCGGGTCCATATTAGTTTTTGCCCCTTAAGACCCGTTAGTGGGCCTAAGCCCAACAAGAGCGTTGGACATGCATGTGAAACTAGGGACATAGAAACTTGTTGAGGTTTTGACTCTAATAGGGTCTATGTATGCCAGATACTCACGGGGAGACGTAAGGCATTCCAAGGGATTCTAGGAAGACTTTTTAGTCTCACCAGGAGGTAAGTACACTTGCCTAGTTCCCACCCGGTTTCGGGTTTTTCTTGGACTTGTTTATGTATTGATATCTTATGCTTCTTTGACAACATACATGCGTCATTATTTATTTTGGAATTCTATTGAGCATGTATGGTTGTTTACGGGATGTTGGTATCCCTGTTTGCTATGATCTACTGCCCGAACTCAGTGGAGCTAGGGAAGCTCCGATAGGGGAATGTTCAGGGACAGGACCCCCTGGCATTTCTGTCTGCCTTACCAGAGAGGCAAATCTCTGGAGGTCTTACCTGTCAGTGGGCATGGTACACTGACCGTGTTAACACGTAGGAGAGGTAGTTCTACCGACCTGCGACCGGAGGGTCGAATGACCAAAAAGGTCGTGCTTACAGCAAATAGCTGGACATACTGGCCGGGAGTAATCCTTGAGTTCTCTTTGTAACTCTTCACAGAGCCCGAGGGTTTCTGTATCAGGGGTCGTACCTTTGAATTGTTTTCTGGTAGACCCCTAGGACTGTGATGTTGATCTTGTGACCTCATTAGATGACATATTGCCTATTTATGTCTTTGTGACCCGCAGGGGTGCTTACTGGGCTTTCCATTCGAAAGCTCATGTGTTCACTTTTCCTCTTTTACAGATTCCGAGGTTTAGGAGGAGGTGGAGCCTGAGGAAAGCTCACGAGGAAATCTGAGGTCTGGAGTCTCCTTTTCTTTTATTATGAGAGCATTACTGTTTGTAGGACCCGTATAGGGACCAGACTATTATAAGGCCTATGGACCCTGATGACTCTATGTTCTCTTTGAATACGAGTTTATTTTATGTTATGGATTGCCATCTGCTTATCATCTTATTAGGCCTTGTATTTGAGTTGAGTTTGTCTCTACTTGAATACGGCCGGTCTGTTGACACGCTCGAGGTCCCGGGATCCGGGTCGGGCCGTGACACATACTATGTTCAAATTTTAACAGATTGCTGGTGTTTATTACTGGAACATGGTAGGAGAGGATCTTGAATCTACTGGCTTCAACAAGCTCATAATGAAGTTAGACTCAATAGAATTGCTCAACAGCTGTTTGATTGTATTGGGAAGTCAATATCAGATGATAGTTTCAAGGTGCAATATTTTTTCATTATTTAGAACATACAAATTTGTTCAAACTGTAGAACAGATCAATTATAATAATAGTATTGAACTTCTTTCAAGTGAACTTGTTCAATGAGGGATTGCTTGTTGTATTGATTGTATTTTTTTTGCAATATGCCTTTGTTGAATATTTATTTTTAAATTTATTCCATATGCTTATGAATTTCATTTGCTACTATTGGGAACCAAAAATAAAAATATCTATTGGTGGCAAATAACTATTACCGAGGGAATAGCTACGGAATAGCAAGCGAACAAATGTAAAAAGTCAGCGAGGGCAAGTAAGCTCTCGCTAAATAGCTACAAAAATCCTTAGCTAAGTTCTTGCCAAAGAAAAAGTTAGGCAAGGGAATATAGCTAAGGAATAGCGAGGGAAAACCTTTCCTCGCTAAATAGCTACAACAAATCCCTAGCTAGGTTCTCACCAAAGGTAAAGTCCAGCGAGGGAATATAGCTAAGGAATAGCAAGGGAACACGTTCCCTCGCTAAATAGCTACAAACATCCCTACCTAAGTTCTCTCCAAAAGAAAAGTCCGGTGAGGGAATATAGCTAGTGAATAGCGACAGAATATTTCCCTCGCTAAATATCCAGGGACAGTATCCCTCGCTAAGTCGTAGCTAATATTCAGTGACGGACATTTCCTTCGCAAAAAATTGCTAGGATCATAATAGCGACGGAAAATTTGCCCTCACCATTTCCTCACTAAATTATTTTAGCGACGGAAATTAATGAATTAGCGAGGGATTTTTCCATAGCTATTTTCCAGTTTTCTTGTAGTGGACTGAAATTGAGGATATCGTAAGGCTTTACAATATATATAAATTGGAATAGCCGAAATGGAGGATACCGTATGGCTATGACGTTGACAGAGTCCACCAGTATACATTTCTGGTATTATTCAAGAGTATTGAAGTAGGGATGTATACGAGATCGATATGAGGCCTGTGTTATATTATGCTATTGACATTGTGATGACCTGTGATTGATGTATCCGATCTTTGTGTTTTTAATTCTTTGGCATGCCAGATTGATTTAAAAGATATTGCATAGATCAGCATATATTATTGCAGGATTCTTATATTTTCAGTACATACAAATATATTATCCTTGTATAGTGATTCTCACTTAAGTGAAATATTGGCGAAGGTGAGTGAGCGCCGATACCCAGTAGGAGTCTTTGACATGGTTAGTAGTTTTGGTTGACATAACTTGTGTAGGGCACTTTGTTAGCAGTGTATGGCAGAGACATGTTGTATTTTCCTTTTGTGATACTGTGACTAGACCTATGAGTTTGTTTTACTGTTAAACAGGTTGTTGCTTTATCATGAGAGTAGTATATTATTGTTATTATAGCAGGTACTAATCTACACAGCTGTAGGGATATTGGTGCACATCGGCCTAGTTGGTGTGATATCCGCCTGAGTTTAGGGGCAGGTTTTACATGGCATCAGCTTCTTTGATGAATTTATGGACCATATCCATAGACTAACAATGTAAAGGCCATACCCGAAAATGCAGTATGAGTGTAAATTTTAACTCACAATTAGTATAAATCACCTGCCATTAAGTTATGATGTGAGAATATCATAACGTGAAAAGCTTTAAAAAAAGGAGATTTGCATGTAAGAACTCATTTGGTTTTGGACTTAAGTGCAAAATGGCTTCACACGAGGCTATAATATATAAATAAGGACTGTCATGTTAAGCTCATTAAAAACTTTAGATTTTTATGCAAAAAGGCATCAAATATATCCATGTTGTAGGCTTGCAAGCAAAATGGTTGAAAATTTGAACTAAATTACAAAAAGACCCATTTTATTTCATGTTCTGCAACACATGTTATGCTATTATCCAATGAATCAGTTGTGGATTCATAATACTTAAGGCGTATAAATGAAAAAGGGGGCATTAGTGATTAAACCCTTCAACTAAGCATTTGAGTGCATATGTTCACATGAAATAACAAAGTTATTAGAGGGGCTAAATTATTAATCATTTAATAGAGATGCATGGCCGGGACATATCAATCTAAGGCATTTTCCAGGTGTTGACAAGGCCTTGAGGGAGTAAGGGATGTTAGATATTTTCTATTATATGGCCTTAATTAACCACTTTGGTTAAAGTGTCCCAATGTATTTGGTTTTATATAAAATTGGATTCACATATAATGGATAAACTCAAACTATTAAAGTGAATAAATTTTAGTTATTTATAAATGAAGCAACATAGTTTAAATTGGATTTGAATTGAGAATCTTGATGGATAGAAACCTTTTATCTTAATCATTATATAAAAAGCTGTCGTCCTCTCTCCAACACATCCTAATATCTTAATCTCCAATCTCGAGAGGCAACCCCTCATTATGGATCTACAACAGCAGGGAACATCCATCAGTTCCCGTCCTGATTAAGGATAAGGAGTGTGAGGAGGGTAAGGGAGAGAAAATCAGAAGCTCACCGATCTCGAGTAGATCGTGCGCTAATACATTGCTGTATGTTGTAGTGTTCGTGAGACTACAACTAATGATACAACGTACCTAACACCAAGTAAGTAAATTATAGTTTTACAATTTACAATTCATAAGAACAAGATCCTGTCTATATGCATATTAGGTATATTGCATATATAAAATCCAACATTTGGTATCAGAGCTTTAGGTTTATTGTTTTATGGATTGTAGTTAGCAAGATCAAGATTAAAGATTATAACACTCATAGGTTAAGTTTTCTTTAACGATTTTTCTACTTTGGAATTAAGTAATCCAAATAATTGATTTATTTTCTGATATTAAATAATCCGACATTAAAGAATTTCGGAGAAAAGAAATTCAGAAAAATAATTATTAGTTTCTTAGATATTAAATAATCCGAAATTAAAGAATTTTCGGAATAAAAGAAATTTAGAAAATTATTATTATCATTATTTATATATTAAATAATTCAAAAATTATAGAATTTATGTAAAAGAAAATATCAGATAATATTTTTTATTTTTCTGAAATTAAAGAATTTTCGGAATAAAATAATTTCAAAAAATAATTAGTTTATATTAAATAATATGAAAATTAAAGAATTTGTGTAAAATAAATTCAGAAAATATGTTTGTTATTTTTCTGAATTTAAGAATCCGAAATTAAAGAATTTTCGGAATAAAATAAATTCAGAAAATAATTATCATTATTTTTTATATTAAATAATCCGAAAATTAAAGAATTTATGTAAAATAAATTCAGAAAATATGTTTTTTATTTTTCTGAAATGAAGAATCCGAAATTAAAGAATTTTCGGATTAAAATAAATTCAGAAAATAATTATCATGATTTTTCATATTAAGTAATCCGAAAATTAAAGATTTATGTTAACAAAAATCCAAATAATATTTTTTATTTTTCTGACATTAAAAGAATATGAAATTAAAGAGTTTTCATAATTAAATAAATCAGAAAATATTTTATTAATATTTTGGATAAATTAGTATGGAATTATGGTCTAATGATTTTCCACAGAAAAGAGATTTTTCAGAATTTAACTAATATTTTTTGTTGAATTTTGGAAGTTTATTGTGATATATACTATTATATCTAAATTAAATTTAACAGATCCATGAAAGTTCTAGGGATAATTAAAGTTGAAAGTTTATCCAAAAGATTTAAGATTATTTTGGAATTGAAATTATTAAATTTTTAATTTCAAATCAAAGTATTTAGTTTTAATTCAATACTTATTTTGGTTCATACTTGTGTTTCTTGGGCTACTTTGTTTTTGGTTTGTATTATGGCATAAAGATTCGAATTTGATCACAAACTATATTATTGAAGTTTTACCCAATCAGTGAATGAACCATATATATGAATATAAGCACATTAGAGCACGAGTGTTTATATTAAAGTGGACCAAAATTTTATCGATTGATTTGACCTCAATTTAGCTTGAATTTAGGAGAACCCAATTTGGTCAATGTTAGAATTATTAATTCATTTAAGTAGTTGAATTAAATGACCAAATTAAGTTCATACAAGCATTCAAGCTTATTAAGTCAAAATTAAAGAGATAAAATTATAGGGACTTGAAAGCAAATTGTTTAAGTAGTATTTTTCTATTTTGAATAGAAAATTAAATAGTGAATGACTACTTGAAAATTTACCTAATGTCAAAGATTTGTTTTAAGGAGGTCATTATAATGTTTATTTTGGTCAATATAAGGTTAATTTTTCAATTTTGATATATTTTAGATCTTCTGATTGATGATCGTTGAAGGATTATTAAAATCCATTAATGATATTACTTGATCTTGCATAAAAGTCAAATTTTACTTACGATAATGGTAAATAATAGCAATTTTATATTAATTTCATGTTTGGATTATGAAATTATTATGGATTTATAAATTATTAAAGCAAGTTCATCCATTATTTACAAATTCGGCATGTGATGTGTTGTCCCAAAGGATCACTACGCATGTTAGGAGATGAGATGATGGAATTTGGAGTTAATAGTCTTTTCTCCCTATTTAAGTGAAGTTGCATTTAAGGATGTTAATTAGTGGTCGCCCAAAGGAGACTATTAATTAATATCAACAATTATAGATGTCTTATATGTATTAATACAAGAATTTTCTCTTGCCCAAAGGTGTGAAAATTCTTAGTAAAGTATATTTATTGATATATAAGACATAATGAGAATTTTCTCTTGCCCAAAGGTGTGAATATTCTCAATAAAGTGCAGTTATCAATATAAAGGATGTTAATACGATAATCTTCTCTTGCCCAAAGGTGTGATGATTATCGGATTTTCTATTACTTCATGCTGATAACGCTAAAGGAGAACTAATGTATGTCCTGATTCTATGCTAAATCTAAGATTATTATGTGTCATATTCTGTGCCTGCAAATTTATATTTGTCTGATTTGGTAGGTGCCAAAGTACCCCATTCATGATAATTATATAATTTGCATTAAAGATATCTTTTATAGTGAAGATTTTTGACACAATACAAGTAGCAAGAACAGACACTTAGTTAATGAATGGATTATTCGCATGTCATTATCTCGCCCAAAGGAGGGATTAGTGATGATGCACTAAGTCATTCATTTAAAGTTTCCTATAATCATAAAATTATGCATCAATTTAACTTCTTGTGAGCATTAAAGTATGTATTTGTTTAAACCCTTTGATATGTTCCATTACAGTGATTAGTAGTAATTTGATCAACATGAGCAGTGCAAACGTTAAGTTATCTTTTAGTAATCTTGGTTCTCCAATATAAATTTGACCTATGTATTGCATGTACCACTATCATGTCTAATAGCAAATTATTGGTTTAAAGTGCAAAGACAATAAAAGATCAGTGGGAGTGGTCAAAATTAAACACCTTTCACTATATTTAAAGTTTTCTCATAACTTGTTTGTAAATATTTCATTTACATTATGATATATTTATCTCAAACAATAGGATGTCTTTTGAGAATTATGGAATACTGTAATATTTGAAGTTTAACCAACAATATAATTTATGTGGTTCATCTATCTTTTGCTAATAGATCTATTAGTTGATTGTTCAAATCATATTAATGTCAAAAGATCTATTTAAAAGTTGCCATTGATAAATGACCAAAGTATGGGCATTTATAGTTTCCTTGGATGAATGGGTATATTAATTCATTCATGTAAATTTTTTTTCTTCTTTTTTCTCTCTTAAAGATTAAAGGATATACACATTTAGCTTCTTGTTAATGGCATGATCTCTATGATAGTTATTGAGATCAATATCATATAATAATAGGACAATTCAATTTTAAAAATAATATGCATTAAATTCTCCATTAATGACATAATATCTATAATAGTAGTTGAGACTTGTATTATGAAATAGACAGAGAATTCAATTGAGGGGGAGATAAAAATTTGATGGTTCTTTCTCATTTGAAATAACATATGTCAATTGAATTAATGTTAGAATTGATTATTATCGGCCTATATAATGTTTCATGGTATATTTGAATAGGCAGTAAAGTCATTATGTTGGTGAGAATTGCATATTACCATGAATCGAGAATTCTAATATTGTTATGGATAATGTGGTATAATCATGGTCGCATCTCACTCAATTAAAATACATTTATCAAAGTTAATAAAACTAATGGGACTAGAATCAGAAGAGTGATGGTTCAGAAAATTTATGAGAGATTTTTATATTTATGATTTCATCAAAGCATCAATCATATAAGGATTGAACTCTATGATATGTCAAATTATTGAACGCAATAAAAGGTTTATAAGTAATCTAATCTTACCTTAAAGTTAAAGTTATTTTGGTTTGAGTAATTGGACAATAAAAGTTAATGAATAGTTTGTTTTAGAAAAATAATAATGGTTTTATTAAAGTTATTTAAGAGGCTTATATATTTAAATTTAAAAGTTAGCCTCAAGATAATTTTAGTTATTTAAACCAATTAAAGAGATTAGTTTGTTAAATCTATTACAGAAAATAATAGTGATTTTATTAAAGTTATCTAAGAGGTTTATATATTTGAATTTAACAGTTTGCCTCATGATAATTTTAGTTATTAAAACCAATTAAAGATATTAGTTTGTTTTATAGTGGTTTTATTAAAGCTATCTAAGAGGTTTATATATTTGAATTTAAAAGTTAGCCTCATGATAATTTTAGTTATTGAAACCAATTAAAGAGATTAGTTTGATTTATGAGTTGAATCTATTATAAAAAAATAATAGTGGTTTTCTTAAAGTTATCTTAGAGGCTTATATATTTGAATTTAAAAGTTAACCACATGATGATTTTGTTATTTAAACAGGTTAAAGAGATTCACTCATATATAACATCATATTCCGCTGTGTTACATATATATATTTTGGTAATTAAAGTCTTAACCAAATAAAAGTTGAAAAGTTTATGAGAATTAGAGAATATTTAAATTTTAACATGCTTTTAATTTCTTCAGTACAATTGTTTCTTGAATCTGAGGATTAGTGGGAGCTGTTAAATTTAAAGTTTTTTGTGTAATTTTAGTGATGATTAAAGTAGATTGGTGGAGACCAAGAATGTTTGTGTATTGTTACTTGTGATTAATAGTGTGACTCGTCGATATTCTTACTGGTTTGACATCACAAGTTATTAAGAAAGTTAAAGTTTATACTGCTTATATAAAATATATGTTGATCATAAAATACTTATTTATATAAGATTAAGCATGCTTTAAGGTGAGCGATAAACTCTCTAATTATGTAATCATACTACTATTGAAGTTATGTGGGTTGATAATGGTGCTCACTTTTACTGACCAACTATTTATATATGGTTAGTTATGATGCATATCAAAGAAATCTCAATGCATATAGTCATATGAAAGGTTTAATATGACCAAATTATGATGATTTTGTTTGCATGAGATAAGTTTGATTATGGGATTAATATTTTTAGTCTGCTGTGATTTACTTAAAAGTATTTGTCTATGAAATATAGACATAAAAGTCATTTCTGGTTATCAAAAATTTAAGAATTGGAATCGTCATGTATCTTTTGATTATATCACTATATTGTGATAGTATTGGATCCCATGAAAAGTTGGCAATGATAGTTGGAGCATGATTGATAAATTTATTTTGCCAATGGGATAATCAAAATTATAAGATACTAGTATGAGATCTCCTTATGGTCGATTCCATATCTTCTGTTTCAATATATATGTGTATATACATTAAAGTGAAAATTACAGTTTTAAACAGAAGAGTCATTAAATTGACATTATAGTGGGACAATTTATATAGGCTTTATGGATTTTGTAGCCTATAGCTTATCATTAAAGGCTGGGTTAAGTAGATGCTATTGATGTAGTGATACATGGAAGGGAGTATGTCAATTAAGGATGTATAACCGCCATGATCCCCATTAGTGGTCTTCTATTTGATCAAAGTATTAAAGTGTAACTTTGGAATATGATTGATTGGGATATGTTTTAAAAGCGCGCGCATTTTAGTTTTTCGTTTAAAGTTGTGAGCTCAAATTTTTTTTGTTTTAAGGAAAAAGTTTGTTTTTTGAAAAGTTTGTTTTCTTATTAAAACATGGGACAATTCAAGTGGTAAATATAGGCCAAGTGGGAGATTGTTAGATATTTTCTATTATGTGGCCTTAATTAACCACTTTGGTTAAAGTGTCCCTGTAAAATCCATGAATTTTTGGAAATAAATATATTGATATTTCCTTGAAAGAAAAAAAAAATAATAAAAATATAAATATAAAATTATTTATTTCCCCCAATTGGTGTTGGTGTGGGAATAAATGATTTATTAAATGGAAATCAAATTATTATGGGGTCTGTAGGGACCTAATAGGAATTTTGAAAGCATCGAGGACCTTAAAGAAGTTTTCCCCTCTCACAGTCTTGGACCTATGCGTAATTTTAAAAGTGTCAGGGACCTCTCATAAATTTTCGTGAGAGAGAACCCTAACAGAACGAATGAACGGCTGAGATTAAATTATCTCATGTCGCGTTAAATCGCGAGGCATTATAACGGCTCACATGGAGCAACGTGTCCGCACTAGAAGGGATCCATCTGATCGTGGATCAGATGCGAGGCAAGAGAAAAACGTTAAGGTGAGAGTGGTTCCATGGTGCGGGCAACCGTGAACCGTTCATCTTGTGGCTAACAAAATCGCCAGACAAGGGACTGAGATCTGACCGTCGATCTCAAAGTTATCTCGACGGTTGATCTAAAAGAACGCCGGATACGAGGAAACCAGATTAAACCGTGGCCTTTGATCGCGATCAAATAATCCTGGCCCTTCATCGGAGAACCGATCCCGAGGCAACTCCATCATCTCTCCCAGCCCAACGCCTGCGCGAGCCCCGCTCTCTTCTCCGCCGGTTACGCGTGGACGTCGGCCGATTGAAGACGAGGCCGTTCGAGTGGGCGTCTCCTCGTCTAGCCTCCCGAGCCCTATAAAAAGGGGTACCTCCTCCACTGTCTCGGCACACAACTAGCCAAGTTTCTCCAAGTTTCAAGGTGCGATACCGGAGAAGGGAGGAAAGAGGGAGCCAGTCGCACCTGAGTTTGAGTTACGTTGGAGCGTGGGATCGTCGCGCCATTTCCAGGAGAAGGAGGGGACGGGGACAGCAAAGGAAGACGTGAAGCTGGTCGTTGCTAGACCAAGCTCGCCAGAGAAAGAACAGTAGGGATTTACCGGCGTCTTCAAAGATTCTTCACGACAAAGAAACCCACGGTGAGTGTTTAAAAACTCTATAGAACACGTAGAGATAGTTCTCACACGCATATAACCGACGTAGTGAGCTCGCCGGAGAATTCTTTCTCGCGGCCGAGAGCGTTGTTGGTGCTCGGTATGGGGACGGTTCTACGGCTGGCAAGCAATGGGAGGGCTCCTACGGATCGTGAGGACGTCGGCGACGAGGCCCGAGCACGGGCAGGCGTGAATGTTGGCCGGAGAAGGAGCCGGGACGCCGGTGGCTCTCGGTCTCGCTAAGGAAGGAGAAGATAATAAATAAATAAAAAATATAAATAAAGTTTTAATTATAGAATGAATTTTATTAATGTTATAACTTAGGGGCTGTGACATTAATCAAAACTATGGATTATTAAGCATTTAAAACTTAGGTGTGTGACATTGAAATAATAAAAGAATTTTTACTATTTGGGTAATGCTAACTTAGGGAAAGTTGGTTATTAATCATTTTGAAACTTAGGGAAGTGACAATTATTTTTTAAATAATTGTTAGTATAGTTTATTGATTATTTTCATAACATTAGTAGTGTGACAATAGATAAATAAATATAGTCGCACTAACTATATGTGACATTTAATTGAAACTATAGTATGGTTTGTTGTGATAATCGGATAATAATGGGTTAATATTTTAATTAAAATATTAACCTAAGAGTTGTGACAGTTAAATAACAAATTTGAAAACTTAAGGTTTTAATAAAAGATTAAAACCTTAGTGTGACAAACTAAATAATGTAGTGTTTCTATTAATAGTAATGATAATCATTAATCAAATAGTTGTATAGCTCGGTAACTATATGGAACTATGAGTTTTGCGACATGATAATTAATTAAAAAATGAAATATTGAAATGGGGTAAATAGAAATTAATCAATTAATTTCTTAAATTTGGACAACGGGTTAAATGATGGAAATTATTTAGAAAGGAAGCTAAATAAATTCAAAAAGGACTATTAAGCCCTAAGCATGATGGAACCTTAAAACTTTATGGTCAAAAGTTGCCAAATGACCAAAATGCCCTTCCAGGGTAAAAAGGGGGTTGAGATCAATTTGAATAGGCCCAACTCAACCAAAATGACTAAATAAGAGTCAGACTCGACAAATAGACTAGGGTTGAGTAGGTTTGACCAAAGTAGGTCTAAAAGTCAACTAAAGGACATAGAAACGGGAATAAGGGCTGATAACTCGAGAGATGGTCCTTAGGACCCGTTAGTGGGCCTAAGCCCAACAAGACGTAGGACATGCATGTGAAACTAGAACCTTGTAGAAAACTTGACTCTAATAAGAGTCTATGTATGCCAGATACTCGTGGGGAGACATAAGGCATTCCAAAGGAGTCCGTGAAGACATTTAGTCTCCAGAGGTAAGTTCACTTGCCTAGTTTTCCACCATGACGGATTTCTTGGACTTGCTATGTATTCTTATTACATGCCTCATGGGATGACATACATGCTATTACGTGATTCCGCTTTTAGACTACTGTTGAGCATGTATGTTTGTTTTCGGGACGTTGGTGTCCCTATTTGCTATGTTCTACTGCCCGGACTCAGTGGAGCTAGGGAAACTCCGATAGAGGAATATTCAGGGACATGACCCCCTGGCGTTTCTGTCTGCCTTGCCATAGAGGCAAATCTCTGGAGGTCTTACCTGTCAGTGGGCATGGTACACTGACCGTGTTAACACGTAGGAGAGGTAGTTCTACCGACCTGTGACCGGAGGGTCAAACGATCATTTAGGTCGTATTTACAGCAAATAGCTGGACATACTGGCCGGGAGTAAACTCTGAGTTCTCTTAAAACTCATTACAGAGCCCGAGGGCTTCTGTATCGGGGGTCGTACCTTTGATTTGTTTATGGTAGACTCGTGACTATTTTGTTGGTATTATGATCTCATTGGTTGACATATTTCCTATTTATGTCATTGTGACTAGGGGTACTTTCATCGAAGCTTTCCATCTCAAAAGCTCATGTGTTTTCTCTTTTCTTTTTTTTTCAGATTCCGAGGTTTAGGAGGGAGAGGAACCTGAGGGGAGGACACAGGGAGACCAGAGGTTTAGGAGTCTCCTTTATCTTTATCTTTTATGAGCATTGTTATTGTAGGACCCGTGTAGGGACCAGACTGTTTTTAGGGCCTATGGACCCTGTTGACTCTATGTTCCTTGGAACACGAGATTATTTAATTTTATGAATGGTTATCTGCCTATCACATTATTAGGCCTTGTATTCGAGTTGAGTTTATCTCTTCTTTAATACGGCCGCTGATGCTGAGGTCCTGAACCGGCAGGAGTCATGCTATGCATTAAAGTGGTATATCGGAGAGAGTTCTCTACTTAGAGCGTGATAGCTTGACCCTAGATGCCCTTAGCGGTTGCATAGACCGAAAGTGTGGGACCGGGGTAGTATAGATAGTGAGTATCGTTAGATTGACACCGGTTTACTTGCAGGATGCCGGGACCGCCGTCATCGCGTGATTCGGCCCGACGATGAGGTGGAGTCTGTCCGGGAGAACACTCCACCACCCAGAGCTGATTCATCGGAGCCCGCTGAGGTCCTCGCGGAGATGAGGAGGACTCTCGAAGCCACCAACCGGAAGGTTGACAGGCTTCAGACCACAGTTACCTCGTTGATCCATGAACTTAGAGACCATATGGCTATGCAGAGGTCAGTGGGCGTAGGACCGAGGGTTCCATTAGTGCAGGAGATAGTGAGCCCGAGTATCCCTCCGCGGCGCTTGTGCAGAGCCCGTGATTACCGCCATGGATTGGGGGTTCAGATTTGGGAGAGAGCTGTTGGACCATCTCCTACCGTTCTTAGGATCTCTTGGTGCCGACGATGTGGAATATACGGGCACCGTATGACAGAGTGTAGGCACCCTGCCCTCTTGTGCCGCAGCTGTGGCAGTCGGGAGCACCTAGCTTTCTACTGTCCATCTGGTGCGCCAGGACCTAGCAGGGGACCACGGGGGTCTGGAGGACATCGACCCTGCGCTGACTACACTCCACTGTCTCCGGACGAGCATCACTTGGACTGAGTTCTAGTTTTAGTTGCTAGAATAACCGTAGTCTTACAAATTTATGTGTTATATGAACTACTTTTATTGTGTCCTTTAGTGTTTTTTGTTATAACATGTTGTCTCTAGTCGTTGCTTTTGAAATGAAAAAAAAAAAGTATGCTTTATCATCACCTGTCTTGCTGGAAATAAAAGTAACCTTGTAATCCTTATACAGCTGAACTATGGATCACTTGCGTGGAGGTCGAGGTGGTAGGGGTAGAGGAAGAGGTAGGCGAGGGCGACCTCACAGATCTTGAGATGCCTGACCTCCCCGTGGAAGAAGTTCCTCAACCGTAGGGTGGGGAGGTACCCCCACCTGTGGACGAGATGGAAGTCGAGCAGGAGGTGCCTGTGTCACGCCCCGACCCTGATCAAGGGACCTCGAGCACGTGAACAGACCGGCCGTACCCGAATGGAGACGAGCCCCACTCAGATACAAGGCCTAGATGAGTAACAGATAACACATAAAAATCAGATTATATCTCAAAATGTCATATTTAAACATTTGCAGAGTTTCTACAACGGAATTAAGACCGAAAAGGGTTTACATGCCCTACATACGGTCAAGGCCTTATAAGGGTCCTACAAGTGAGACTCTCACACATAACCTTAGGTCCTCGGACCTCTCCAAAATCAGCCCAACCCTTTGCTCAACTCCCGAGTTTGAGTCACCTACTCCTCGGAACCTAAAAAAGAAAGAAGGGAAGCAAGCGCATGAGCTTTCGAAAGGAAAGCCCAGTAAGTACCCCGCTGGAATCTCAATGATAATCCAAAGCAACACAGATGATACAAGAAAAGTCAAAATGAACAAATCGAATATCATCAATCCACACAAACTGGGCCAAAACCCATACAAATCAAACTCTTGGAGTCTACCATAACAACGATAGGGCTCCTAACAACAGAATCTCAACAAAGAACTCCTAAGAGTTCACGAGTCAATCTCCCTAGTCGGTTATCGTACCTCACCAATATCGAATTCTGGCCCATGGTCTAGTAGTGCTACTAAACATAGGCGTATTTTTGTCACAGATCATCCCAATCGGCGTGAAAACAAAGATTACCAGTTATTACCCCCACTGGCGGGAAACAAAGATTTACCAGTTATTACCCCCACTGGCGGGAAACAAAGATTTACCAGCGTTTTACCCCACTGGCGGGAAACAAAGAATACGAGGACGGGAGAATCCTCAAAACAGCATAGTTAAGGTATACCTACCTGGCCAGCGCACAAGCTCACGTGATTCCACGGCCACGTGCCGGTCAACAGGTAGGCACACTCAACACTCACAAGCATACCCTACAGGATGCTAACATCTCAACATGCACACACTAACATCGAAGTAGGTGTCCAAGAGAACAAATTACGAGTGTATGCAATCATATCAAATTATGATATCAATGGAGCAACACCCCCAAAGGGGCATACAAGCATGCATGAGCAGGGAAACAAACTTCCTAGGCACGAAAATAACGTGCACAAGTATGAGATCAATGGAATAAATATCCAGGGAATCCAATAAGCATGCATACGAATGTTCAACAAGGAAACAATCATCCAAGGGAAGAGGCAAAAGTACTTACCTCTCACTGGAACTCGAAGCCCTCCTAGTCACCTCTTGAAATGCCTCTTGGACTCCCCGAGAGTATCTAACAGATAGAGTTTCTATTAGAGGTAAAATTCTAATAAAACCCTATGTTACTAGTTGCATATGCATGACTCTCGTTCTTATTGGGCTTAGGCCCACTAACGGGTCCTAGAGACCACCTCTCGAGTTATTGGTTCTTATCCCTGCTCCCTATCCTTTAGTTTACTTCTGCACCCAAATTGGTCATATCTAGTCATCTTCATCTTCATTTGTCGAGTCTAAACAATATTTAGTCATCTTTAGTCACTTTAGTTGAATGGGGCCCATTTGAAGCCCATTACTCAGTTTCACTTGGGCAAATTAGGACCCTAGGGTTTAAGGTCCTTCTATGTTACTAGAGCTGACTTAGGGTTTAGCTCCTTCCACCAAAGATCCCGCTATCTTTCAGTCTATTACTTTGTCATTATCTAATAACAAAACTAGTTTGGACTAAACCAATTAAGCCCGGCCCATTAGGCCTTCAAAACTATGGACCCAATTCCTATATTACTGGTCCATGGTTTACTTAGGTATCCTGTGACTAACTAATCTCCTTAACCACTTTAGCTTAAATAATCTTTCCGAAATAACTAAGTTAACCTAACCACCTTCCTTGATTAGTCTATTACTTAGTTTACTTAGTGAAACCTGAAAGTTCTCGAACCCTTATAATTTAAAGGTTACCAACCTTTAGCACCTGAGCAGCTATGTCCTAGTGGCTAAGGACTTATGTTGTTGGTTGGGAGGTTGTGGGTTCCATTCCCTGCTCTCTCAACCTTTTATATATTTTTATTATCCTGGTCTGCCTAGACCCAAATTTCCTTAAGTTAACTTGATTAAATCCATTAAGCCCTCTTGACCATTTTAGATCCTAACCATGGTCCATTTAATCAAGTCTAAATTCCTCATTTGGGACATAGGAGCCAATTTGATCAATTCACCTAAGTTTAACATTTCCTTTCATAATGATTTTGATCATATAAAATAATCATCAAGATTATTGTCACAATACCAAGGTTTTGAATCAAACCCTATTAAAATATTTAGTAACCTTACTAAATGATTTTATTCATACTTAATCTTGTCACACTACCAAAGTTTTGAAACTTAATCAAAACCCTTTATTCACTTTTAAGTAATCCAAAGATTATGTTACACCACATAGGTCAATTAAACCTATTAAAATGATTAAACCATTTTAATCAAATCCACTATTCTTGTCACACTTCTATAGCTCCCATGTAACCAATTAATTAACCTAGTTAATTAATTAAACTATGTCACACTATAGTTTATTCTCCATGACTTTAGTAAACTGATTTTTGTCATACCAAGAATAAATTAATCATGACTTAACTAATTATTCCATTAGCTTGTCACATTTCCATAGTTCACTATGATTTAATTGTCACACTTTGAATAATTAAATCATGCCATATATTATTCTACCAATGCTTTAAAAATATTTAAAACTATACTAACAATGAATCAAAATAATTGTCACATTCTAAGTTATTAAAACCTATTACTCTTCTCAAAGAAGGCCTCCAAATTAATACTGTCACATACCAAGGTTATTAATTTAATTAAAGTAATTAAATTAAATTTTTTTTTTTTTTGAAACACCTTCTTCTTCTTTCCCGGCCCGTGTCTCACCGGAGATGCTCGCCGGAAAATCAAACTTCACGCAGTATACTCAAGAACCGTCCAGGACCCCCGCGTTAGCTTCGCCTCGCCCCACGAGCATGTAGCGGACATCCCCTACCAATGTACCTACTGAGCCTCTCCCACTGACCTCTATTTTACGATTCCCATGAGCCCTAAACCAAGCTAAACGCGTGCATCAAACTCAAAATTGAAGCCGGAAAGGGTTCCTACCGGATTCGGTCCTTCCGGCTGATATTAGAAGTGTCAACGACGCCCGAGAAGGCTTCTCCTTTCTCCGATCAACTCGCCCAAGGCCCACCTCGATCCTTCGCCGACCGAGTCCCGAAGGTGCCTGTGGGTGGGTTTTATAGAGGGAGGTAGGCGAATCGACTCGTAACGCCCCGAAGTTACTTGGCCGTCCGACGGCGAGATTTCCGCATAACTCGCGGGCGGCCGGCCTTCTCGCTGGCACCGCGTGGCCGTTAGGGGCAGCCGAGAGAGGAGAGGATGCCTCGATCGTCACGCCGATGGATGGCTGAGATCTTCCTGATCCCATCCAACGGTTTTGATTAAATCCTTCAATCTCGGGATTGATCCGTCAACAGATCAACGGTCCAGATTAGATCTAAACTCAATGGTCAGATCTTAACTTCACACCTCGTATCTAGCACTCATGCGGATGAGTGGCTCTCCCTGCGCCACGTAACCCTCCCCGGATCTCCCTCTCTATGCCTCGAGTTTAGACGATCATGAGATGGACGGCCACCTGGCCGCCTCGCACCGTAGGGTCATTTCCAACCCATCCATCTCTCTTGCCTCGTGAATCGATCCGTGATCGATAGATTAGATCTTAACTCGCCAATGTGCGTGGCTCCATATAAGCCTTTATAATGCTTCATGACAAGACTCTCCGTAGATGTTCTAATCCCGGCCGCTAAAACCGCTTCTATAGAGATTGATTTGGAAATTTAACCAGAAGTCCCTGAACTTCTTTAAATCGCAATCACATCCCTTCTCTGTGAGAGAGGAAAAGTTCCTTTAGGTCCCCAATACTTTACAAAATTATTTATAGGTCCTTGAACTCCCAATTATCCCTAATTGGTCTTAAAACCTAATTTAATTCCCTTTTTAAAGCTTTTAAATTCTCCATCCTTCAAGCTTAAGGAATTAAATAATTTATGAATTTCATTTTATGGAATATAATAAAAAAAAAATTATTCCTAAAATTCGTGGGTTTTACAGCTTGCTCAATCCAATGCTCAGGCGCGTCAGGCAGAGGGCCAAAACCCAAGGGGGGAGGTACCCCCCATGAGCATGATGGAATTAATGAGGGAAATGTTGGGACTAATTCAGGAGACCCGACAACAACGTGCACCACCTCCGTCAACTACCCCCACGTCAAGTAGAGGATTACTTGGAGAGATCAAGAGACCCTCTCCCCGACCTTTCGAAGGGGCTGCAGACCCCCACGCAGCGGAACAATGGATAAGGGAGATGGAGAAGACCTTCGAGGTTTTCCAGACTACTGAGGCGGAGAAGATCAGGACTGCCGTGTACATGCTCCAAGGACCCGCAGAAGACTGGTACTTCGGAGAGATACGACTGAGGAAGGGATAGGCCTTCCAGACTTGGGAAGAATTCAAGACTGCATTCTTCGCCAAGTATTTCTCGAGGGGACATCTAGTACAGCTCGGACAGCAATTCTCCCAGCTTGTTCAGGGAGGCTCCACGGTGGAGCAGTATGAAACTGAATTCGATCGGTTGGCTCGCTTCTTGCCGGATATGGTTCCAACGGAAGAAAGCCGGGTAATGAAATTTGAGGCCGGACTGCGGCCATCGTTGAAAAAGATTGTGACCAGCCACATGTGTAAGACCTACACCGAAGTTGTGGCTAGAGCTAAATACACTGAGGCTTCTTGCCAAGGGGACGCCCAGGGGTCGTCCCAGAAAGAGAAAAAGGATAAAGGGGCAAATAGCTAGGGCCAGTCATCTGGAAAGAGCTCTGGAAAGCGTAGGCCAGATAATAAGTATCGGCCTTATAGGAAACCAAGCAGATCCACAGCCTCATCTGGAGGCAAAGGGTCTTCAGTCAGTGTGACCCAGAACATTAGGTGCTACGAATGCAAGGGACCGCATAAGAGGTCCCAATGCCCAAGAATAACTGGAGGGTGTTATTTCTGTTTGGCTTTGGATCACCAAAAGGCCCAATGTCCCCAGCATCAACAAGGACAGAGTGTGGTAGGGGGAACCCAGGGATCTCAACAAGCTTCCCGACAATCTGTTGGACCACCACCAAGACCACAAGGTGGAGATAAGAAAGGGAAGGCGACTTCAGGACAGCTTTCTACTCCAAATCAATCCCAACAGCAGCAGAGGCCAATGACCCATGGACGGGTGTACCATTTGACAACCGAGGAAGCACAGGCATCAGCAGATGTCGTGGCAGGTACCATTTCAGTTAGTTCTTTCTATGCCTGCACTTTATTTGATCCTGGAGCCACACACTCTTTCAGATTCACGCACGGCTTGCACGAAATCACACATTGCCTACAATAGATCTACCCTGTGACTTGTGTGTAGACACCCGCTAGGAGCCGCCATGATGGTAAGGAGGATGGGTACGCATGCCCAAAGAGTGATTGAGGGGCTAAGATTACTTGCAAACTTGCATGTAATGGACTCAAGGATTACGATGTGATCCTCGGATGGACCGCTCTCTTCGGTTTACGCAGTGGTAGAATGTCGTGGGAAGAGGGTTGTGTTTAAGATGCCGGGAGAAGAAGAATTTACTTTTAAAGGCAGCCAAACTTGTTCCCTAGTACAGGAGATCTCAGCTCTCCAGGTTCGGATGTTACTTAGGGGTGGATGTATAGGCTATTTGGCTTCTATTTCTGAGGTAAAGAAGGATAGGGAGACTGTGGTCTCAGACGTAGCGGTAGTAAGGGAGTACTCTGACGTGTTTCTGGAAGAGTTACCGGGGTTACCCCCGGAAAGAGAACTAGAGTTCTCTATTGATTTGGTACCGGGAACAGCTCCTGTGTCTAAGGCTTCTTATCGGATGGCGCCTGCGGAGCTTAAGTAATTGAAGACCCAACTAGAGGAATTGTTGGACAAAGGATTCATCAGACCTAGCATGTCACCTTGGGGTGCACCTGTTCTTTTCGTCAAGAAGAAAGACGGGTCGCTAAGGTTGTGTATTAATTATCGGGAGTTGAACAAGGTGACTGTAAAGAATAAATATCCTCTACCAAGAATTGATGACCTACTGGATTAGCTTCAGGGAGCACAAGCCTTCTCCAAGATTGACTTGAGATCTGGGTATCACCAAGTAAGGATTAAAGAGACGGATATCCCGAAGAGTGCTTTCCGTACTACATACGGGCACTATAAGTTTCTGGTAATGCCGTTTGGGCTTACCAATGCTCCGGCAGTTTTTATGGACATGATGAATAGGGTATTCCATCAATTTTTGGACCAGTTTGTGGTGGTATTCATCGATGACATACTTGTCTACTCAAGAAGCCACCAGGCCCACGAGGAGCACTTAAGAATAGTGCTAGAGACCTTGAGGGAACATCAGCTCTACGCAAAGTTCTCCAAGTGCGAATTCTGGTTTGACATGGTTGCCTTCTTGGGCCATGTGGTAAGTGGAGCTGGAGTTTCAGTAGATCCCAAGAAAATTGAAGCCGTTGTGGAATGGAAAAGACCAACAACGGTACGGGAGATACGGAGTTTCCTGGGATTAGCTGGCTATTACCGGAGATTCGTAGAGGGTTTCTCGGTTATAGCAGCACCATTAACCAAGTTGACCAGGAAAGGTACTAAATTTATTTGAATTGACTCTTGTGAAAAGAGTTTCCAGGAGTTAAAACAGAGGTTGATTTCAGCACCAGTGTTGGCGTTACCACAAAGTAATCGTGGGTATACGGTCTACAGCGACGCCTGCAAGACTGGCCTTGGATGTGTGTTGATGCAAGATGGACGCGTGATTGCTTATGCATCACGATAGTTAAAACCCTTCGAAGAGAATTACCCTACGCACGATCTTGAGTTGGCAGCGATCGTGTTTGGCCTAAAGATCTGGCGACACTTCCTCTACGGTGTACCTTGTGAGATTTACACCGATCGTAAGAGCCTCAAGTATATATTCACACAAAAGGAATTGAAAATGAGACAGCGGGGATGGTTAAAGCTAATCAAAGACTATGATCTCAGTGTCCATTACCACCCGGGCAAGGCAAACTTGGTGGCTGATGCACTGAGCAGGAAGTCTGGATATGGTATTGCCGCTATGTTAACGACCCAGAGGCCGCTATTAGAGGACATGAGAAGGCTCAACCTAGAGGTCGTTTTGCCTACAATGGATGTCTCATTGGCCAGCTTGCATATCCGACCCTCGTTATTGGAAAGAATTCGGGTTGCTCAGGGACAAGATCCTGAACTGAAGGAGATCAAGGAACACATAGGCCAGGAAGAACAAACGCGGTTCAGAGTCCATGAAGATGGCACTCTAAGATATGATGAAAGGATATGTGTACCTAATGTCCCTGAAATAAGAAGGGAGATTCTGGAGGAAGCTCACTATTCGAGCTACTCTATACACCCTGGAGGTACCAAGATGTACAGAGGGTTGAAGGACCACTTCTGGTGGAAGGGGATGAAGCGAGATGTTGCGGAGTTCGTGGCTAAGTGCATCACCTGTCAGATGGTAAAAGCGGAGCACCAAAAGCTGGCAGGGATGTTACAACCCTTACCCATTCCAGAGTGGAAATGGGAACACATTAACATGGATTTTGTAACGGGGTTGCCACGTACTCAAAGAGGCCATGAATCGATATGGGTTATTGTGGACCGACTGACTAAATCGGCCCATTTTATACCGTTGAAAACGGGAGCGTCCTTGGAGAAGTTGGCCTAGCTATATATCGATCAGATCGTCAGATTACATGGGGGTACTGGTGTCGATCACCTCTGATCGAGACACTCGGTTTGTCTCTAGATTCTGGGAGAGCACGCAGCTCCCGGGCATGTGGATTGGCATTCAAAGACAGCCTTTCCACCTACGCAGACAGATGGACAATCTGAAAGGACCATCTAGGTGTTAGAGGACATGTTGAGGGCATGTGCGATAGATTTTACGGGATCTTGGGATGAACGTCTAAGTTTGATAGAATTTGCCTATAACAACAGTTATCAGGCAAGCATTAAGATGGCTCCGTACGAGGCACTCTATGGGAGGAAGTGCCGAACTCCCATTTGTTGGGGAGATGTGGGAGAAAGGAAGCTGGTAGCTGAGGCGACACTTAAGCAACCCGATTTTGTGAAGCAAACAGAGGAACATGTCAAGATGATCAGGGAGCGACTTCAGGCTGCCCAGAATAGACAAAAGAGCTATGCAGACCGAATAAGATCTGATCAGGAGTTTCAAGTGAGAGACTTGGTATTCCTAAAAGTATCTCCTATGAAAGGGGTAGTAAGGTTTGGACGACATGGAAAACTCGCTCCATGATATATCGGACCTTTTGAGATATTGGAGCGCATAGGGGAGGTGGCATATAGATTGGCCTTACCTCAGGACCTCGCTCAGGTTCACGATGTCTTCCACATTTCAATGTTGAAGAAGTGTATTCGTGATCCAACACGGGTAATACCTCAGGTTCCGGTGGAAGTCCAAGAGAATATGTCCTACGAGGAACGCCCAGTAGCTATTTTGGGCCGAGAGGACAAGCAACTGAGGAATAGGACTATTCCCTTTATTAAGGTGAAGTGGAGTAATCACACCGAGCGAGAAGCTACGTGGGAACGCGAGGAGGATATGAGGCAGCGTTACCCGGAGTTGTTTGTATGAAGTGTAAACGGCGTAGAAATTTCGAGGACGAAATTTTTGTAAGGGGGGAGGATTGTAAAATCCATGAATTTTTGGAAATAAATATATTGATATTTCCTTGAAATAAAAAAAAAATAAAAATAAAAATATAAAATTATTTATTTCCCCCGATTGGTGTTGGTGTGGGAATAAATGATTTATTAAATGGAAATCAAATTATTATGGGGTCTGTAGGGACCTAATAGTAATTTTGAAAGAATTGAGGACCTTAAAGAAGTTTTCCCCTCTCACAGTCTTGGACCTATGCGTAATTTTAAAAGTGTCAGGGACCTCTCATAAATTTTCGTGAGAGAGAACCCTAACAGAAAGAATGAACGGCTGAGATTAAATTATCTCATGCCGCGTTAAATCGCGAGGCATTATAACGGCTCACATGGAGCCACGTGTCGGCACTAGAAGGGATCCATCTGATCGTGGATCAGATGCGAGGCAAGAGAAAAACGTTAAGGTGAGAGTGGTTCCATGGTGCGGGCAACCGTGAACCGTTCATCTTGTGGCTAACAATATCGCGAGACAAGGGACTGAGATCTGACCGTCGATCTCAAAGTTATCTCGACGGTTGATCTAAAAGAACGCCGGATACGAGGAAACCAGATTAAACCGTGGCCTTTGATCGCGATCAAATAATCCTGGCCCTTCATCGGAGAACCGATCCCGAGGCAACTCCATCATCTCTCCAGCCCAACGCTGCGCTGAGCCCCGCCTCTCTTCTCCTCACGGCTACGCGTGGGCGCCGGCCGATTGAAGACGAGGCCGTTCGAGTGAGCGTCTCCTCGTCTAGCCTCCCGAGCCCTATAAAAAGGGGTACCTCCTCCACTGTCTCGGCACACAACTAGCCAAGTTTCTCCAAGTTCCGGCGTGGTGACAGTCAGAGAAGGGAGGAAAGAGGGAGCCAGTCGCACCTGAGTTTGAGTTACGTTGGAGTGTGGGATCGTCGCGCCATTTCCAGGAGAAGGAGGGGACGGGGACAGCAAAGGAAGACGTGAAGCTGGTCGTTGCGAGACCAAGCTCACCGGAGAAAGAACAGTAGGGATTTACCGGCGTCTTCAGCATTCTTCGCCGACAGCAAACCCACGATGAGTGTTTAAAAACTCTGTAGAACACGTAGAGATAGTTCTCACACGCATATAACCGACGTAGTGAGCTCGCCAGAGAATTCTTTCTCGCGGCCGAGAGCGTTGTTGGTGCTCGGTAGGGGGACGTGCTCCGGCGGCGCAGCGGAGGGCTCCTACCGGGATCGTGGAGGCCGTCGTTTACGATTTAGGCCCGAGCACGGGCAGGCGTGAATGGTGGCCGGAGAAGGAGCCGGGACGCCGGTGGCTCTCGGTCTCGCTAAGGAAGGAGAAGATAATAAATAATAAAAAAAATATATAATTAAAGTTTTAATTATAGAATGAATTTTATTAATGTTATAACTTAGGGGCTGTGACATTAATCAAAACTATGGATTATTAAGCATTTAAAACTTAGGTGTGTGACATTGAAATAATAAAAGAATTTTTACTATTTGGGTAATGCTAACTTAGGGAAAGTTGGTTATTAATCATTTTGAAACTTAGGGAAGTGACAATTATTTTTTAAATAATTGTTAGTATAGTTTATTGATTATTTTCATAACATTAGTAGTGTGACAATAGATAAATAAATATAGTCGCACTAACTATATGTGACATTTAATTGAAACTATAGTATGGTTTGTTGTGATAATCGGATAATAATGGGTTAATATTTTAATTAAAATATTAACCTAAGAGTTGTGACAGTTAAATAACAAATTTGAAAACTTAAGGTTTTAATAAAAGATTAAAACCTTAGTGTGACAAACTAAATAATGTAGTGTTTCTATTAATAGTAATGATACTGTTAATCAAATAGTTGTATAGCTCGGTAACTATATGGAACTATGAGTTTGCGACATGATAATTAATTAAAAAAAATGAAATATTGAAATGGGGTAAATAGAAATTAATCAATTAATTTCTTAAATTTGGACAACGGGTTAAATGATGGAAATTATTTAGAAAGGAAGCTAAATAAATTCAAAAAGGACTATTAAGCCCTAAGCATGATGGAACCTTAAAACTTTATGGTCAAAAGTTGCCAAATGACCAAAATGCCCTTCCAGGGTAAAAAGGGGGTTGAGATCAATTTGAATAGGCCCAACTCAACCAAAATGACTAAATAAGAGTCAGACTCGACAAATAGACTAGGGTTGACTAGGTTTGACCAAAGTAGGTCTAAAAGTCAACTAAAGGACATAGAAACGGGAATAAGGGCTGATAACTCGAGAGATGGTCCTTAGGACCCGTTAGTGGGCCTAAGCCCAACAAGACGTAGGACATGCATGTGAAACTAGAACCTTGTAGAAAACTTGACTCTAATAAGAGTCTATGTATGCCAGATACTCTCAGGGGAGACGTAAGGCATTCCAAAGGAGTCCAGGAAGACATTTAGTCTCTCCAGAGGTAAGTTCACTTGCCTAGTTTTCCACCCGGTGACGGGATTTCTTGGACTTGCTATGTATTCTTATTACATGCCCTGCTGATGACATACATGCTATTCGTATCTGTTTTAGACTCCTGTTGAGCATGTATGTTTGTTTTCGGGACGTTGGTGTCCCTGTTTGCTATGTTCTACTGCCCGGACTCAGTGGAGCTAGGGAAGCTCCGATAGAGGAATGTTCAGGGACAGGACCGTCAATGGACGTTGGTGTCCCTGTTTGCTATGTTCTACTGCCAGGACAGTCTGCCTTGCCAGAGAGGCAAATCTCTGGAGGTCTTACCTGTCAGTGGGCGTGGTACACTGACCGTGTTAACACGTAGGAGAGGTAGTTCTACCGACCTGTGACCGGAGGGTCAAACGACCATCTAGGTCGTATTTACAGCAAATAGCTGGACATACTGGCCGGGAGTAAACTCTGAGTTCTCTTAAAACTCATTACAGAGCCCGAGGGCTTCTGTATCGGGGGTCGTACCTTTGCTTTGTTTATGGTAGACTCCCAGGACTATTTTGTTGGTATTATGATCTCATTGGTTGACATATTTCCTATTTATGTCATTGTGACCTGCAGGGGTACTTACTGAGCTTTCCATTCGAAAGCTCATGTGTTTTTCTCTTTTCCTCTTTTACAGATTCCGAGGTTTAGGAGGGAGAGGAACCTGAGGGGAGGACACAGGGAGACCAGAGGTTTAGGAGTCTCCTTTATCTTTATCTTTCATTTTGTGAGCATTGTTATTGTAGGTTCCGTATAGGGACCAGACTGTTTTAGGGCCTATGGACCCCGTTGACTCTATGTTCCTTGGAACACGAGTTTATTAAATTTTATGGATTGTTGTCTGCTTATCGCATTATTAGGCCTTGTATTCGAGTTGAGTTTGTCTCTTCTTTAATGGTACCGGCCCTGCTGAACGATGCTTTCGAGGTCAGGGAACTGGTCAGGAAGCGTCTGATCCCAATGTATTTGGTTTTATATAAAGTTGGACTCACATATAACGGATAAACCCAATCTATTAAAGTGAAAAAATTCTAGTTACTTATGGATAAAGCAACAGAGTTTAAATTAGATTTGGATTGGGAATCTTGATGGATAGAGACCCTTATCTTAATCTTTATATAAAGAGCTATGGTCCCTCTCTCCACCATATCATAATATCTTAATCTCCAATCTCGAGAGGCAACCCCTCATTATGGATCTACAGCAGCAGGGAACATCCATCAGTTCCCGTCCTGATTAAGGATAAGGAGGGTGAGGAGGGTGAGGGAGAGAAGATCAGAAACTCACCGATCTCGAGTAGATCGTGCGCTAATACGTTGCGGTATGTTGCAGTGTTCGTGAGACTACAGCTAATGATACAACGAACCTAACGCCAAGTAAGTAAATTATAGTTTTACAATTTACAATTCATAAGAACAAGATCCTGTCTATATGCATATTAGGTATATTGCATATATAAAATCCAACAAGGGAAAGAAGGGGGCGGCTATGCTTGGTTTTTCCAGGGAAGATGGCCACCACCCTGATAGTGACGAGTAGCAACAAGCCATCACCAAGAGGAAGGATCATGTCTACAATCTTCATCTCTTAATCCTTCTATTAACCAATGGAGAGAACACCCAGGTTGGAGAGGTTCCAGCTTAGGCTGAGAGAAGACTCTATCTTTGCTCTCTTCAAAATTGGAAGAGCAGGATCTGCAAACACCTTTAGGTGTTGGTTGAGAGTTGAAGTGCTGAACTAGAGAAGGGAAAGAAGGGGAGGTTGGGATGTGACTGATCCTTATTGCTCGGCCTGTTCCCCCAGAAAAGAACTGCAGGCCTAGGTGAGTGTCACTACAAGAAAACAGGTGATTTGCGGCAGACATTTAGCTGCGGTTCAATAAAAACCGCCACTAGCGCTAAATATATTAAATAATTTAAACTAACGACAGTTGATTAATAAACATCATAAATTTCTGAAATTAGCGGCGGTTTAATAAAAACCACTGCTAATTTCATACATTTTACGCTTACTGATACATTTTACGGCGGTGTTAAAACCGCCGCAGTGAGAAGTACTCAACCAAACGAATGGATTGATCTTTTATCCTTAAATTGATGACATGGCAAAAAATTTAAATTTGCGCCCAAATACCCTACGATTCATTTCCATCGCTTTAATCCGTGATTCTCACGTTCTTCTATCCTCATCTCCTCGATCTCCACCATCTCTCTCTCTCCGAACCCTAACCCTAGGGCCCTTGAGAAGGTGGGCCTGTCGCTATGATTCATCTCCTTTCCATTTGTTTCCTGGGGATTTCTCACTTATTTTTCTATTTTTTCTGCAGTATTTGAGATAAAAGGAGGAAAATTGAAGGCAGACTTTTTGAGGAAGTCCGACACCAAGTAATCTTGCTCTCTTGATTGCTTGCCCTTTTTGATTTTCATTGTTTTTGTTTTGATGGATTAAAGTGTTTGGGATTTGATGGATTTGGGCTTGGACAGTTATTTTGTAGGTTGTCAGTTAAGATAAAGGGGTCGAAGGCGGTCCAGAAGCTGCCGAAGAGGGAAAAGACCGAGAAGGATCCCGATAAGGAGAAGTGGAGAAGGCTGAGGCCGCGCTTCGACTGGCCCAAGTCTCGTTGATTCCCTTCCTTGGAGGAAACTTAAAACCGTCCCAACTCCTTGTTGGTGAATCCGTCTCTCTTCGTGGAGGCTGTGCCCAAGAAGATTTTGATCCAATTCATATTTTTTTTATCGCTCCCTGCAATTGCCGGTGAGCTTTTAGCTATTTGATCTCTAATTCCTCTTCATACTCGGTAATTTCTTTTTTGCTATATTTTTTCTTTCTCGAGTATTTTGTTTTCTTTATTCTTTTTTGTATTTGACCTGATGTTTTTTTTTCATTAGACTAATTGTTGGTGAAAAGATTGGATTTCACTTTTTTGTCTAATTCGATTAAGAGTCGTAGTTGCTGCGGTATATATATGGATGGATTTTGTCTAATTTGATTAGGAGTCGTAGTTGTTGCGGAATATATATATGGATGGGTTTTGTGATTTTATTCTATTATGTTATTTAATTGCACCTGATTAAATTAGGATCTTCGATTCAGTTGAATATAGAGATGGGTGTGGAGTTATAGGGCAACGTGGTAGCCTTGGCTAACATGGAGGAGCCGTGCTTCAGTGATTCGGAGATCGGAGCCTCTATAATTGAAGTACTTGAAAGTGTTTCCAAGGTATGGACTCTTTGGTCCTTAAATCACCTGGTTTTTTTGCTACAAATTGTGCACTAGATATATGCATATTATCCTTTGGTCAACCCCTGATGTAGAACTATTGTAGTTATGAATACTCTTTTTATGGAAAAATTGGCAAGGGATTGAATTTGGACAGTCCAAACCACAAGCCCGACTTGATGTAGGTTAATTTTTCTAAAGCTAGCCTTTTCATCTCAAGATGGAATAATGAACAACCTTGTTACATGCAAGGCTGCAAGAATAAAAAAACAGCAGTTCTTATCTCCATAACTATGTTCATTTTCAGGGTTCTACAGAAGTTAAATTTAGTCATGTAGCAGGAATTAATGAAGCTTTGCAGGAATTCCAAGAGGTAAGATGTTCAGGAATTTAGATATCCCACCTTTCAAGTTTTACTTCAATGTCTTTTTTATATTATGCTAGAAAATTTGGGGTAATTGGAAAAATAATATGTTTTTAATGAAGTTACTTCTAATTCTTTTGAATTCAAATATGCTTTTTTTTCTAATAGAACTTATACATCTTGATATGTTTTTATTCTTGTTTAACATTTACATCATTGTTTCATAATATTTTTAAAATTAAGGTGCTATCCTTTTTTAACTTACTAACACTATTTGAAATTGATGTTTTTGATGGTGTTCATTGTTGTTTGAACATATTTGTATAATACATTTTAGTACATTTCTGTGTGCAGGCAAATAAACCTTCAGTTGTGTTTATTGATGAAATTGATGCATTGGCAACTAAGTACGAACATCTAGTGTCAAAAGATTCAGAATTAATATGAATTCTCAGACTTTCCATGTATACCTCTGTTGTTTGCATGTGATCATGTGCAAATGAAACCTATTGAGCAACTAATGAATCAAAATTATTTTTCTACTGAAAGCAAAATAGGAAGCAAACTCTCTGCTTGTTATAGTTCCTTGATCAGTTGAATTTTATCATTTGATAGTATTTAGTTTTATTTTTAGATCTAGAAGGAGAATTATCTTCAAACCAAAACTTATCAGTGTCATGTAGAAAATTCCACTCAACTATGAAAATTCTTGCTATCACCACATTTGAACTATTTTTTGTTTTAGTAAGATATAAATTCTAGGACTACAATTTGAGCTTTTATTAAATAGATTATATGTACTTAGATGAGCAAGAGAAATAGTTTTTATACTTGATCTTGATTGCCAGGCGTCAAGGGATCTTTAGGGAATCTACCAACTATCTTTATAATGCTCCAACTCAAGAGAGGGAGACAACATTCAATCAGCTCTTTATAGAGCTTGATGGGTTTCATACTGGAAAAGGTGTCATATTCTTGGGTGCTACCAATCGCATGGATTTGTCAGATCCCGCACTTCTTCGACTAGGTCGCTTCGACCGTAAGGTGTGTTCTATGTAATTTTGTTCCCATATGCTTTCTGGTTACAGATCATAAGTGTTGTTGTATAAAAATTTAATTATATGTTGGAAACATCATGTTCATTTTCTTTTGTTCCAGAACATTTAGTAGTTAAAATTTTTGCTTTAATATTCCAGAGATATGTACCATAGGAAAAGAAAAAAGAAAAAGGAATGCATGAGTGACATATGGTATCCATCTTTTAGGTCTTATTTTGTTATGTCATGTTCCATATGAAATCCCAAGTGTATTTGATAGAGCTTTAAGCATCTCCCTTTATAAAGCATCGGGAATATCATATAAACCATTTGATTCTCATCCTATTTGGTTGCAACTAGCATGTCCATTTACTATAAAACATGCAACCGCTACTCTGATATTGGGTGAAGCATTTATTTTGTTTCAAAATGTCGTATTTGAGCAAAAATATCTTTTAGGGTCATATACCAGGAGCATACACAAAAAATCTGAGGAAATACCCCCAATGATCAGTTTGTTATGTGACTGATAAATCTCCTAGATTGAATGGATGAAATGATTGTCATAAGTTGACTTAGATTAAATAGGCCCATAACTCTTCGACCATCTAGTGCAATAACTCTATTATTTTTATGTCTACCAAGTTATTCCATAGGTCTGAAAATGATCTCATGTTTTACTTTGTTAATTATTTTTATTGTTTTTGCTATTTCCCAATTGTGTTAAGTAACACTAAATGGTGATTTTGTGGTCACTAAGGCTCCAATATGAATTTGATTTGGTGTTTTGGTAAAAAGATTGGATTTTTTTTTGTCTAATTTGATTAAGAGGTGAAGTTGTTGTGTGATATATATATATATATGTGTGTGTGTGTGTGTGTGTGTGTGTTGATGGATTTTGTCTAATTTGATTAGGAGTTGTACTTGTGGTGGAATATATATGGATGGGTTTTGTGATTTTATTCTATTATGTTCTTTAATTACACCTGATTAAATTAGGATCTTCGATTCAGTTCAATATAGAGATGGGCATGGAGTTATTGAGCAACAAGGTGGCTATGGCTGACATGGAGTTTGTTTACTTCATACTTTTTTTCCTCTTTTTGTATAGTTTGAGTGATTTTCTCCAGTTTTTATTTTCTCGATTTTTACCTAATTTGTTGATATATGGTTGCCTTTTTTATCTTAGGGAGGAATTGTGAAATTCTTACCAAGAGAAAAATCTTAATGTCAACGAGGTCACAGTTGTGAGTATCCACTTCCATCCATTCAGATCTTTGCATACCTTATTCTTCCGTGAATGACAGTTTCTCACAATAAAGCCACGTGTTTCAATGTGGTTGACTGAGACAGCGAGGGCCAAGATCTTGAAAGCCTGCAGGCCAGGGAGTGTTTGACGTTTGATCATCTCATTGACTCTCGAATATTTGAAAGCAATATCTTGTTGAATGTTTGGAAACAATGTTTGTAAACATTGTTTGAGAACAAGTGTACAATTTGATTTCATATGCTTTTGTTTTATTTTTAAAGATGTGTGAACAAACTTGTAAATATAACTTTGTTTTAATAATTTTTTAATCATCAATAAAATTTTTATTATTTTTATATTTTAATGGAATGAAATGGTATTGAATATTTGGATTATTGTAAAAAATAAATATTTATAAAAATAAAAAATAAAAAAATAATAATAAAATTTAAGCTCCTTACATCCTGCGGCGGTTTCAAAACCGCCACAGCTAATTTTAAAAAAAAATTCAGAAAAAGGAATTTTTCAAAAGAATAAAAAAAAGGGAAAAATTTAAAAAAAAATGGTCCATGATGCATTTAGCGGCGGTTCTTAACCGCTGCTAAATTCATTTAAAATCGTCGCGAAATGTAGACTGCATTTCACGACGCAGATTCCTAAATCCGCTGAAATACTTCGTGGGCGCGAGAATTTATGCATACTTTATAAACCGTCGCCGAAATGATTTCGCGGCGGTTTAAACCGCCTCGAAATGACTTAAAAACCGCCGCTAATTACCTGTTTTCTTTTAGTGTGTAGATCTAGAACTGGGTTATAATTCTCATAGTGTATTGAAAAGAAAAAAAAACCAGCCAAGAGTCTTTAGAAGCTCCAACCCCATGTTGGCACTTGCCAGCCCATGATTAAATAGAAAACTACAAGAAAGTTGAGCTATTGTGGCAGATATTAGCTGCAAATTTCGATATCAGCCGCTAAATTGAAATGCTATTGCTTCTGATTCCAATATCCGCCATTGTAGATGCTAGCGGGCGGACGGACTTAATTTATAGTGGTGGATGTATTTATCCGCTGCTATGTTAGTATGAACAGCGAAACAAACTCTAAGCTATAGCGACAGATATTTATATCTGTCCCTAAAATCTAATCAATAGCGTCGGATAATTATTTCTGCCACAATAACTGCTCATCTTGATTAATTAACAGAGCTAATCTGTGCTTTAATTAGCAGCACTAATAGTAAGAGGCGGATGTTATAATCTGGCGCTATAAGTCCCATTAACTGCGAAATCCTCAGTGCCCGCGAGCGCAACTCTATCCTTTTCTTTTTCCACTATATTGCCCTCGTGAGGTCCTTCTCTTCCTCAGTACGCGATCTTTCCGGGTGACTCCATCTTTTCCTCTTGACTTCCGGCGTTCTCATCAGGTTAGGGTTCTCGAACTCAGTCCTCTTCTACTGTGAGAGATTTCCTAATTTCTCCTCTTCTTTCTTCCCACTAGTTGGGGTTGCTAATTCCTCTCATTGGGGTTCCTGATTCCTCTCATTAGGGACCTGGCCGAGGGAAAGAAGCTCTACTCACTGGAATTGGGTATTTATCTATTTATGTTCTGTTAATTTTGGATTCGATATTTCAGGAATTGGTTCTGTTATCTATTTGGATGCATTCCTATGACTTAATTGCTTGGATGAAAAGTCCTTTAATCTTTGATATTTCCCCTTAGTCTTGTTCCTCCATTATCGTTTTTTCTTCATCATGACTCAAGCAAGTTTTCTTATTTTACGTATCATTTTTGGGTACCTGTTGTGATTCAACAAGATTACAAGAACTCGGCAAGAAACTAAGCCAGAATATTCATTGCCATATCACCATAAAACCTTCATTCAAGGAAATAACCAGAAGTAATAAGAGGTTCTCAACCAAGAGTCTTCAGAGATTCATTCAAAACATAGAGAATACTAGAAAAATAAAATAATACTCTGCCGTGGACACAAGAATCGCTGGCGTAGTCCTTCGTCTCCCTTGAAGGATCAAGCCTAAGGTTTACTTCCTCGATGCCTCTCCTTGGAGAGAATAACATCCTTAAAGTCCTTCGCCAGTCATCCATCACAAAGTCATCAAAACATGGATGGTCCTTGATCGCCCTCGTATTGTGCCTACGCGTGGAGTGGTCCTCACGCGTTCCTTTGATTCCTTGCTGCCCAACATTAGTGGTCCACTTCTCAAAGCCTGTTGTATCTTTAATCATGGTCGCTCATTTCATTCCTTATTGCCCGATCTTCTGTTGCTACGTGCCTTCGCCGGATTTGCCTTTCCCTTTTTTATATTTCATTGACCATTCAACTGCTTCCTTGGACGTGCCTGACACCACATTTTGCATGGAAATAGTAATGGGGAACACCCCAAGCTCTAGAAACATAACATTTCCCCTCCCATTAACAATAACCTTGTCCTCAAGGTCGAGAAACGAAAATTGACACTGCAGAAGCACGAGATCTTCCTTTGTGTTTTCCGTTGCATCAAGACCGCCCCACTAGTTGGCCTTTGTGAATGATCTGGCGGGCCTTAAGAATGGTAGTGGGTTGAATAAGAGGCCCATGCTTTGTTGTTAGTCTTGGCAGTGGAACAAAAGAGCTTGAAGGTTCGTTATGATAGGGTTTCAATAAGGAGACATAGAAAACGGAATTAATTTGAGCATCCTGGGGCAATTGCAGTTTATATGCCACTTGACCAATTCATTGGAGAACCTGGAATGGGCCAAAGTATTTCATCGCCAGCTTATGGTTCTTCCTTAGCTGTACAAAATTTTGGTTATACGGCTGGAGTTTGACGAAGATCCAATAGCCCACATTAAAGGATAATTCATAGCATTTTTTGTCAACCAGTTTCTTTATACGCACCTGTGCTTTGAGTAAATTTTGCTTGAGTTGGGCTAACACTTGAGCACGCTGCTGCAGTAACATGGATATTTCTGGGGGATCTATTGGGGTCGGGGTAATAAGGTACCAGCGCTAGAGGATCTCGGCCGTATACCACCTGAAATGGAGTCATGGCGATGCTGGTACGATACGCTATGTTATACCACAGCTTAGCCCAAGGTAGAAGATCAGCCCAGCCTTTAGGGTACTCAATTGTGAAGCTTCTCAAGTACATCTCCAGACACCTATTCAAGGCCTCTGACTGTCCATCGGATTATGGGTGGTAGGCAGAAGAAATTGCCAAGGTTGTCCCCATACGATGGAATATATGCTGCCAAAAATTGCTAGTGAAAACCCTATCATGGTCGGAGATAATTGACTGTGGAACACCATGAAGTTTTACTACATTATGAACAAAGGCTTTTGCTACAGCTTGACTTGTGAACCCCGCGTGCAAGGGAATAAAATGCCCTTATTTTGACAGTCGATCTACTACTACAAAGATCACTGAATATCCTTTGGATGAAGGCAGCCCTACTATAAAGTCCATTGCAATATCACTCCAGATTTGTAAAGGAATAGGCAATGGTTACAAAGAATCCAAGCTGTGTTTAGTATGCAATTCCTTGGCTTGTTGATGCATCATACAAAATTTGGGCCGAAATTAGCAATCTCTCTTCGCATTCCTGCCCAATAGAAATGCTTTCCCAATCTTGCGAAGATGTGTAATACTCCAGCATGTCGTCCATGTAGAGTGCCATGGTACTCCTAAAATAGTTTCTACTTAAATTGATCATCTGCAGGGACTACCAATCTGCCTCGAAACCACAATAGATTTTGTTTCCAATCAAAAGAGCCTAAAACCATTGTGCCAAGTTGAAAGGACTGAATTATTAGGACCGCGCACCTGAAATACTTACAGTTCTTTGTGCAATTCAGTATGAAATTTCGAGATTTCTAACTGAAAACAACGCGACAAAGCATCCGCCACTTTATTCTCCTTACCTGGTTTATACTCAATAGAAAAATTAACCCAATAGCTTAGTAATCCATTTACATTTGCTCGGCGCAGGAATTGCTTGAGTGTTCAAGTGCTGCAAAGCTTGTTGGTCCAATCTTATGAGAAATTTGTAACCCACTAGGTAATGACTGAACTTCGCGACGACCTCCTTGATTGCAAAGAATTCTCGAGTGTAAGCGAATTGGGAGCGAATCCTCGGGGATAACTTCTTAGAGAAGAAGGCTATAGGATGGCGGTTTTGGCTCAGCACTGCACTTATCCCTTCTCCCGATGCATCGGTTTCAAGCACAAAAGGCTTTGAGAAATTGGGTAACTTCAGAACAGGGGCTGAAGAGACTGTATGTTTCAGTGCCAAGAAGGCTCCTTGCGAGGTTTCACTCCAATTGCAGTTATCTTTCTTCAGTAATTCAATCAATGGGTACGCAATCGTGGCATAGTTCTGAATAAAGCGGTGGCAGTAACCCTTCAAACCGAGGAATCCGCGCAATTGCTTCACCATTGCAGGTACTGGCCAGTTCTCAATGGCCACTGTTTTCTTCTTGTCCATATCCACGTCATTCCCAGAGACTAGATGGCACAAATAGTCTATGTGACTAAGACCAAATTGGCACTTGGATTGCTTTACATATAGTTGATGTTGTTGTAGTAGCGATAGAAAAAGCTCCAAGTGCTCCAAATGCAGCTCCCAACTAGTACTGTAAACAAGTATATCGTCAAAGAAAACAAGTACGAACCTAAGCAAAGCTTGATGAAAGACATAGTTCATGAGGGCTTAGAAGGTCGTCGGCGCATTCTTGAGGCCAAATAGCATCCCCAACCATTGATAGGGCCCATGAGGAGTACGAAACGCCATTTTATTCTTGTCCGCCGGGTTGAGAAGGATTTGTGGTATCCAGACCAGAGATCCAATTTGGAGAAGACTTCCACTCCTTGGAACTCGTCGAGAAACTCGTCCACTGTAGGTATTGGAAAGGAGTCATTGATAGTGATGGAATTAAGAGCTCTATAGTCTGTACAAAAGCGCCAAGACCCGTCTTTCTTTTTAACAAGGATCACCAATGAAGAAAACAAGATGTTACTAGGCTCTATCAGACAGTCTTGAAGCATCTGTGACACCATCGCTTCAATCTCGGATTTTTGGCTGTAGGCGTACCAATATGGACATATCTTAACCGGTTTAGACTCTGGAATTAAAAGTATGTGGTGATCACAAGATCACTACGGCGGTAGCCCAATGGGAAAAGTGAAAACCTTGTGATACTTTTGTAATAATGCCTGTAATTTCTCTTGTGAATTGGAAGAGAGTTGAGATTGTGAGTTACCTATCCATTGAGGCTACTGATCCGCTATATGGTAAATTTTTGGTTCCATATAGGTTACTATATGACAATGAGCAATAGAGTCAGTGGGCTTAACCGGTGAAGTTAGAGCGCGGTGGTAGACTGGGGTGATTCAGCGTGGACTCCCATGAAGGTAACAAATTTTTCATGGAGATACAAATGGAGTTTGAGGGTGTTGTAGTCCACTAGATGCATACCTAGCTTCGCCAGCATTGTGCGCCAAGGATAAGATCTACACCGGCGATGGGCAAAATATACAGGGGTAATGTGAGAGTGGTACCTTGCATTATTACTTGGAGATCATCCACGCAGCCCTCCACCTGAAGGAAACTCCCATTACCCACGAGAACTTTCATTGGGCTGGTAGGTACAATGGCTAGTTAGAGAAATTTGGCCATTCTTGGCTGGAGGAAGTTATCGTCACTTCCGCTGTCTAACAGGATTTGAACAGGTTGACCTCGTATAAACCCCACGAACCTCATAGTGCCCAAGAGTGTGGCGCCATTCATGGCGTTCATAGACATCTTATGTTGGAACTCTTCCACTTGTTTAGCGAGTCCGGGATCGATTACAAACTCAGTGTCATGGTTTTCATATTTCCTAATCATCCCATTGTAGGAGAAGAAGCTTTTTAAAGGCACACTTATGAAACTTGGAGTGAGGCTCAACACAACCAAAACAGAGGCCCTTCGAACGACGAAGCTGCATCTTGTCAAGGCTCATGCGCTTGTAACCAGTGTTGGGAGGTGGATTAGGCTTTGGTGCCCTATTAACTGGTTGTAGCACACCACAATTGTTCCTATGGCCTCCGAGCAGCCTAACGCTGCTTTTTTTACTACATTTTGGATATCGTGAGTGAAGATGCTCCGAGGAGAAGTTGTGCATTTCGGAGGGTTGTACTTCTCTTCAAAAAGTTTGGCACGGTTATGATAAGTGTTCAAATGAGCATATTTACTTATCACTTATACACATTTTTTCATATCAAATGCATTGATTTATAGCCTACTGGTACTTAAAATGCTTCATATTTTGAAAACAGGGCATATATAAGCAACCCCGACGTAGAGGAAGCATTTATCAAAAAAATGAAGGACAAACGAAGACATTTTGAAGAAAACAGGAGTTAAATGGCCTGGTGAACGGCCATTCACACCTGGGCATAGGAGCAGACACCCAAGGAGATGAACGGCCTTGTAAACGGCCGTCCAACTGCCCGTTCAGAACAACCTGTGAGCTGAACCGACTGATGAACCGCCAGTTGAACTGCCGGTTCAGAGCAACCTGTGAGCTAAACGGCCTGATGAACCGCCAGTTGAAAGGCCGGTTCAGAGCAACCTGTGAGCTGAACGGCCTGATGAACAGGCCGTTCACGAGGCCGTTCACCGTAACCTTTGCAATTCCACGGGCCCAGTCAAGGGTAATGTTGTAATTTCTTAAGTGAAACCCTAATACATGGGTATAAATAGTTAAGTAGGAGAGTTTAAGAGGAGGTTGGCTGGGGAAAGAAGCTAAAAGAAAGAGATTAGGGTTTGGGGGTCATCTCCCCCAAATCTTGAGAATAGATAACCATTGGAACTGCAATCTTGGAGGTAATGGTGTTCTCTATTACCTTTTCATTAGTTTGTAAACTTTTCCATTTTGGTTTGAGTTCCCCATTGATGGGGAACTAATCTATTGGTACTTGGGTATGATGAACTTTTGGATTATGCATTAATTGGCAATGAATGTTTATGAGGATTTGTTGGTTTGTTCTTGAATGTCTAATGAATGTTTCGTATTGATTGTGATTTCATTATTAGAAATTACTTGAGTGCATACAAGGGTTAAAGCGGACGCCTCCTTGTATTAGGAACCCACTTCATTAAAAAGTATTATTAGTTTATACACCGAGGAATCGGGTACTAGAAGGGCGAACGACTCTTTCAAACTACTTCACCCCCATAATCCTTCCAAGATTTGAATTCCCTTGATCTTAAGACAATCCTAGGAGATTAGTTATCCAATCACCTTGGAAGAGGGATTGGATATAATTTAGGAATTTTTGGCACAAGAACTACCAACTTTGATTCATAAATATCCTTGTTTATCTAAAGAATTGAAATCCAAAAGGGATTCATGCCCAAGTATCCTCTCTTGCTATTGATTTACCCCAATCAACTCTCGATTTTCAGTTCTTACTTTCAACCTTTTTAGTTCTTTAGTTTTGAAAACCAAAACCCCCCAATTTGCCATTTAGACTAGGTTATTAAAGCTTGGTTTACACTTAGCAATCTCTATTCCCTGTGGTTCAACATCCGACTTCCCATAGTCCACTTTATTACTTGACCACGACCAGTATACTTGCGGAATCCACCCCATCAAGTTTTTGGCGCCGTTGCCGGGGAATAGGATTGCTAGTTAGACTAGGATTTTATTAATTTAGTATCTTCTTTTCTTGTTTGCTTTTTCTTCTTCTATTTTATTTTATTTTGATCCTTTGGATACTCATTTTTCGTCTTATCTCTACGTGCGAGGAATCGTTGCATGACCCGTAGGAACCCCAAGGGTCTACTAGAAAGAGATAGTGAAATTGACAGAACCTTTCACCGACGTTTGAGAGGATTAGAAGGTTCATCACTGGATCCTTCTTCTCAAGCAGAAAACTCAGTCACAGTTGAGATTGACACTGAAACTGAAGTAGTACCCATTATGGCCGAAAGAAGGCGTACATTAGCTGACTATGAGCGATCTCAATACACCGGAGAAGAATTCAGCATCCACCCTCTGAATGTTAATATCAACACCTTTGAGATCAAGGGAAGCACAATACATATGCTTCAAAATTTGGCTCAATTTGATGGAAGGCCAGATGAAGACCCTCATGCGCATATAGCAAAGTTCCTTCAAATCTGCAGCATTTCTAAGCCAGATGGAGTCACCGATGAAGCCATTCGATTGTGACTCTTTCCATGGAGTCTACGAGGAGGGACCTATAGTTGGCTCACATCACTCCCATCGGGTTCCATCCGTTCTTGGGCTGACATGCTAGAGAAATTCCTGGGCCGCTACTTCCCACCAAGCAAGGCCGCAAAGCTCCGATCTGACATTAATGCCTTCAGGCAGAATGGGGGTGAAACATTTTCTGAAGCCTATGAAAGGTTCAGGGAACTACTTCGTCGTTGCCCTCAGCATGGTTTAGATGCTTGTAGCAAGGTCCACACCTTCTATAATGGATTTGACAATGCCAATAGAGTCTTGGTGGATTGTGTTGCAGGAGGTTCATTAAGCAACAAGTACCCCGAAGAAGCAAAGAAGATCTTCGAAGACATGGCCGGGAATGAGGCCCATTGGCCCACAAGGGATAAGCAAGTTAAGCTCGTGGGATCGGTAGAAGGCCCTCCTTCTATAGACACTTCCCTTGCTGAAAAATTGAACACCCTGTCAAAACAAATTGACCGCCTTACCGCGGGTGGTGCCCCCCATGTTGGTAGTAGCTCAGTTCCGGTTGCCGTTATGTTTTGCACTACTTGTGGAGGAGGCCACGAGCTATCAAATTGTCCGATCTCTTGTGCTGAGACATCACCTATGGAACATGTCAAATACATGGGAAACCAATAGAGAATGCCAAACAATCAGTATCGACCACAAAACCCAATGTGGAACAACCCGACGCTTTCATATGGGAACCCCCAAGCGGGACAATATCCACCCGGTTTTCAGCCGATGCCAAGGCCACCGCAAGAAAAGAAATCCACCTTGGAAGAAACCATGTTGAAGTTCATGCGAGACACTAGTGCCTCAATCAGAAATCTTCAAGCAGCATTTCAGGGATTGGAATACAAGGTGGGGCAATTGGCAAAGGATGTCTCAACAAGGCCACAAGGTACCCTCCCGAGAAACACGGAGGCAAACCCCCGGGAGCATTGCAAGGCCATTTCCTTGAGAAGTGGCAAGGAAGTGCAGTCATCCATTGCACCACCGCCCCAACAAAACTCAACAGGGAAACCAGTAGAGAAAGAGAAAGGGGTAGATCAAACACCCCAAGCCACATATCAACCTCAACTTCCATATCCAGAGAGGCTCAGAAAGGACAAGGAAGATGCTCAGTTCACAAAATTCATAAGCACGATTAAACAGCTACAAATCATCCTACCGTTCGTGGAAGTCCTTGCCCAGATGCCAAAGTATGCTAAATTTATGAAGGAACTGGTCTCCAACAAACGGAAGCTGGAAGATGCAGACACTGTCACATTGAATGCTCGATGTTCTGCAATATTACAACATGAGCTACCCAAAAAGCTGAAGGACCCAAGGAGCTTCGTAGTCCCTTGCATGTTGGGTGAAGGAGTTGTGAAAAAGGCACTAGCAGACTCTAGTGCAAGTATAAACGTGATGCCCTACAAGGTGTACATGCAGTTAGGTCTTTCAGCCCCAAAGCCGACGGGGATGACACTTCAACTAGCCGATAGATCAGTAAGAAGACCAAAGGGGCTAGCTGAAGATGTGTTGATTCAGATTAATCAATTTGTATTCCCAGCTGATTTTGTCCTTCTAGATGTTGATGATAATATAGATGTCCCGATTATACTCGGTCGCCCCTTTTGGCCACAGCTCAAGCTTTAGAGGACCATGCTCATGGCCGACTGGCACTTCGAGTGGGGGACCAAGAAGTGGTGTTTAAACTGCCTGAAGCCATGCGACATACAATGGATCACGATGACACCTCTTATAGTGTCGATGAAGTTGACAAGATTACTACCGACTGCTTGGAGGACTTTTTACATGATGATCCAGCAATTCAATGTTTGGGGGAACTCAATAAATAACATGAAGAACTCATGAATGTTGGCACCGCCTTAACTCAACCTCCAAGGTTATCACGGAATTCAAAGTGGAAGGAGCTGAAACTAATTGACGGTGGCTATATATGGAGACGAAGAAAAAGGGTACCTCCTAATTCCTCAACTCACCCACTAAATGAAGGTGACCCTGGTATGAATTCTCAAACTTGCTCCATATATGATAATTTGGGAAAGATTTTGTTTGGTAAGTGTTTTTATGGAAATACTGATGGATACCTCTTCACATATGATCCTCCATAGGTAAGATTGAGGTACGTCAAGCTCGTGACGTTAAACAAGCGCTTCTTGGGAGGCAACCCAAGTCGAAAAAGTTTTCAATTTTGTTTCCTTGTGTCCTTTGTTTTAGAGTGAAAAAAAAATTTGTGAGATATGTTGATATTAAATCTCTCTCATCCGCATCTGCATCATTAGACTCATTATGTTAGTCATACACTGAGTTTTGTTCAAAATTTGGGCTTTAAAGAAGGGTTAAAGCCATTTTTGGTCCTTGAAAACAAGGCCAATGTTGATTTCCATCCCAAAAATTTAAAATTTGTTCAATACGGTCCACATCAACATATACTGTCATTTATCACTCCACATTAGCAAAATAATGACTTAAACATAATAATAAAAAGATTATATACATTTCATTGGTATTCCACATGACTGCCACGTCAGCAAAAGGGACCAAAAATGCCAAAATACGGAATATATAGGGACCCAAAATGTCAAAATATGCAATACATAAGGACTATATTGAACAAATTTTGAATTTTGGGATGGAAATGAACATTGGTCCCATTTTCAGGGACCAAAAATGGCTTTAACCCAGTACAATGCATGAAATTCACAACATTTTGTGTACTGACCAGTGAACGGCCGTTAACTGGACCGTTTACACTGTTATTTACACTGCCGTTACTCATTCTCTGCAAACACCCTAATTCAGTGTCTCAAAGCTAGCTTTGCAGGAAAACCCGAAGCACAAATCTTTCGTGAAGTACACCATGTCCCAACTCAATTTGCGCATAAGGGTTCCGCTACTCCTTCCTCACCAACACTTCCAAGTTGTATCACCATCAACACCACCTCGAGTGGAAGCTCCACGCCCATGCATTGAAGATGATGAAGAGGAAGATACAACCATGGTGCTCACAGACGCATTCGCCCTCCTAAACGTCAACGAGGCAGCAACCACAAGAGCACAAACAACTGTAGCACCAACCTTGCATCTCTCATCTAAAGCTACACTAGCATCCGATGAGCAGCTACATACGGAACATTGAGATTCATTATTAACAAAACTCCTTTTTCAATTTTTGTTTAATTTCGGCACTTTGTCACAAGGACCCCACCCTGTGACCTCCCTTTTACCTACTTTTTGTGCACTATTGACTATATAATCCCCCTTGGCACCACCTCTCTATATAACTATATTTTGCAGGAACCCGTGGTGGCACACCTCGGCAACAGCTTTCATGTATAGATCGTATACCACATCATCTACTTCATTAAACCGGGGAAGTTTCAGTTTGCCCTCCTCCTCATTCTTATTGCAATTTTTTTACTATACAATCTAATTATGTACTTTGAGGACAATGTACGACTTTAAGTGTGGGGATAGGGAGCTAATTATTTGAATTTCATAACATTCATTGAAAATATCTATACACAGGAGCAGCATGTTTGACATGGACCTATGATGGCACTATTAGGGAATGCAATGTTTCACTCTACTTCTTATTCACCATTTTAGTACTCAAAATTTTTTTTAGAATTCTCCTATGACACACCATGGACATCTAGAGATTATATTCATGAAATTCAAAAGCTCTAGTCACAATAGATAACCCACTACCATGTTTTGTTGACTTTATTTGCTAAGCATTTCCCTCAATGGTCATAATTCAACTTAGTGGACAAGTAAGAGAAAAATAAAATAGTATGTACATAGTAATTGAGTCATTAGAGCAATAAAGACAGTGTTCCGCTACTTGTTGTGATGATGTAGTTTGGGGTCCTGGCCCCTAATCAGGGTGTTCCTTAAATCAAAAAGTCACTTCTAAGTATGAGCACATCTCAGTAGAGTTGTAACCCTCTAAGTACCCGGGTGTTCTGGTGCATAAACAGCATGTGCATCCTGAAGAAAAGAGGACCTACACTCTACACCGATCTTTAGCACGGGAAAGTCGGATCCATTAGAGATGCCCTACCTGTTTAAAAAAAAAGGACTCTCGAGTGTGTCCACCATTTTCTCAATAGAGGGTTGGTTGTCATAAAACTTAGGGCCTCAAGGACTCTCTAGAGTCCATTGAGGGAATGCTTGTCTTGTTAAGACTCTAGAACATAGTATGTGGAGTGAAAACACTCATCTAGAGCCGCGATGACATTATACAAACTCTAGGTCCCAGTTTGAAAATAGGAGAACACACACACTTCGAGGGTGAACTTGAGATAGAGCAAATTCATTATTATTATTGCCGGAGGTTGAACACTTATCATTTCTTTTACTTGTACTTTCATTGTCTTGTTTGCTTGAGGACAAGCAAATACTTAAGTGTGGGGATATTTGATAAGTGTTCAAATGAGCATATTTACTTATCACTTATACACATTTTTTCATATCAAATACATTGATTTATAGCCTACTAGTACTTAAAATGCTTCATATTTTGAAAACAGGGCATATATAAGCAACCCCGATGTAGAGGAAGCATTTATAAAAAAACGAAGGACAAACGAAGACATTTTGAAGAAAACAGGAGTTAAACAGCCTGGTGAACGGCCATTCACACCTGGGCATAGGAGCAGACACCCAAGGAGATGAACGACCTTGTGAACGGCCGTCCAACTGCCCGTTCAGAGCAACCTGTGAGCTAAACCGACTGATGAACCGCCAGTTAAACTGCCGATTCAGAGCAACCTGTGAGCTGAACGGCGTGATGAACCGCCAGTTGAATGGCCGGTTTAGAGCAACCTGTGAGCTGAACGGCCTGATGAACAGGCCATTCACGAGGCCTTTCACCGTAACCTTTGCAATTCCACGGGCCCAGTCAAGGGCAATGTTGTAATTTCTTAAGTGAAACCCTAATACATGGGTATAAATAGTTAAGTAGGAGAGTTTAGAGAAGAGGTTGGCTGGGGAAAGAAGCTAAAAGAGAGAGATTAGGGTTTGGGGGAAATCTCCCCCAAATCTTGAGAATAGATAACGATTGGAACTGCAATCTTCGAGGTAATAGTGTTCTCTATTACCTTTTCATTAGTTTGTAAACTTTTCCATTTTGGTTTGAGTTCCCCATTGATAGGGAACTAATCTATTGGTACTTGGGTATGATGAACTTTTGGATTATGCATTAATTGGCAATGAATGTTTATGAGGATTTGTTGGTTTGTTCTTGAATGTCTAATGAATGTTTTGTATTGATTGTGATTTCATTATTAGAAATTACTTGAGTGCATACAAGGGTTAGAGCGGACGCCTCCTTGTATTAGGAACCCACTTCATTAAAAAGTATTATGAGTTTATACACCGAGGAATCGGGTACTAGAAGGGCGAACGACTCTTTCAAACTACTTCACCCCCATAATCCTTCCAAGATTTGAATTCCCTTGATCTTAAGACAATCCTAGGAGATTAGTTATCCAATCACCTTGGAAGAGGGATTGGATATAATTTAGGAATTTTTGGCACAAGAACTACCAACTTTGATTCATAAATATCCTTGTTTATCTAAAGAATTGAAATCCAAAAGGGATTCATGCCCAAGTATCCTCTCTTGCTATTGATTTACCCCAATCAGCTCTCGATTTTCAGTTCTTACTTTCAACCTTTTTAGTTATTTAGTTTTGAAAACCAAAACCCTCCAATTTACCATTTTGACTAGGTTATTAAAGCTTGGTTTACACTTAGTAATCTCTATTCCCTGTGGTTCGACATCCGACTTCCTATAGTCCACTTTATTACTTGACCACGACCCGTATACTTGCAGAATCCACTCCATCGGTCACCGCCTAGGTGAGGCTCTCCGGTTGCCAAGGAATGGCATCTCGTTGGAGATCTTGCTTTAGACCGCTAATAAAGCAGTATAATAGGGCTGCAGAGGACACCTTTTTCTACTCGGTTGGATAATGCCATGAACTGGGCATAATAGGAGGTGACGAAGTCTAGTTTGGTATGCTTGAAAAGAGAAAAACGGGGGCAATAGAAGACTGATGGACCATAGGCTGCTTCATTAGCCTTCATTAAGGACTTCGAGGATGTTGCTCCTTCGATCTTCTGCAACATTTGATACTAGGGAACAACTTGGCCTTCAAAGTGGACAGCCGCTATCTTCAATCAATACGCATCCGAGAGGTCATAATAATCGAAGTATTTCTCGGCTTTGAATATCCAGTGCAGTGTATCATCGCCGTCGAACTTGGAAAACTCCAAGAGTACCAATCGCAAAGGTGTAGTTACGATCGGTTGGTCATCGGGCATCGTCAGGGGGCCTTAAACGGGATAAGGAGCTTGTGGAGTAGAGCTTTTGGGTAATTGTTGCACCTCCATGTATTTAGTTAAGCTAGCAAGCGCCTGCTCCATGAAGCTTAATCTCTCTTAATGTCTTTCTTCCCATTGATTGAGGCTAATGATGCTTTGCTCAACGGTTTTGTATTTCTCTTCTCGGTGCTCCATCACAGTCGTTGTAGTATCCAGTCTTCTTTGTATTTCCTTCAAATGAGTGTTCTCCACCATGGTGTTCGGTAGAGAATCAATGAAAGCACCAGTTATTGTGATTCAACAAGAGGACAAGAACTGGGCAAGAAACTAAGCCAAAATATTCATTGTCATATCACCATAAAACATCCATTCAAGGAAATAACCAGTAGTAATAAGAGGTTCTCAACCAAGAGTCTTCAGAGATTCATACAAATCATAGAGAATACTAGAAAATATATTAATAATATAATAATCCGTCGAGGACACAAGGATCGCCGGCGTAGTCCTCCGTCTCCCTTGAAGGATCAAGCCAAGGGTTTACATCCTCGATGCCTCTCCCTGGAGAGAATGCGCATCCTTAAAGCTCTTTTGCCAGCCGTTTATCACAAAGTCATCAAAACGTGGATGGTCCTTGATCACCCTCGTACTGTGCCGACTCGTGGAGTGGTCCTCACGCGTTCTTTTGATTCCCTGCTACCCAACGTTAGTGGTCCACCTGTCAGAGTTTGTTGCACCTTTAATCATGGTCGCTCCTTTCATTCCTTGTTGCCCGACCTTGTGTTGCCACGCGCCTTCGCCTGATTTTCCCTTCCCTTTTTTTATGTTTCATTGACCATTCAACTCCTTCCTTGGACGTGCCTGTCACCTCATTTTCTATGGAAATAGTAATGAGGAACGCCCCAAGCTCTCGAAACATAACAGTACCTTTTTCCTTTGGATGAGAATTTTGATTACGGATTTTAATTGATTTTGATTTTAGGCTATATTTTTTATTTCACTCGATTTTTTTTTTTTTTGGACCATCTCTTATTTCATTTTCCAGCCAATTTATTTAGATTCAGATCTCACTACAAAATTTTGTGAACTTGTGATAGGTTGCTATTTGCTAATGTTGTTTTCCTCATCTAATCAAGTTAATTTTCTTTTTTCTCTATATTTATTTTCCCAATTCACTACCTTCATTTAAATTAATTTTGGTGCTACTTGGCCATGATTCGTGGTTTACATGATTTTATTGTTTCTTAAATTTGGCGTAGATTTCATTACTACTGACTTTTTATATTTGTTCGTTCAATTTCAACTTTGACCTCGTATCCTTAGGCTTGTCTTTTACTGCAGCTTGTATTTGTATCCTCATGAACTTTTATAATTAGTTATTGTTTCTTGTTTATTAATTTAAATTATATTTGGATTTTTATGATTTCTATTCTAATTATGTTTATACTATTACAGGAGAATTTTTTATGGTATTTATGATTGGTTGATTACTTTCTTGGGCTTTTGTCGTTTCTCTTCAATATTTGAAAATTACAAGAATTTGCGTTCCATTATTTACTTTCTTATCTTTATTGTTTATGTTAGATATATGTTTATTATATATGTGTATTTTATGTTTGTACCCATACACGCCTCACATCACACTTGTATATATATGGGGTATTCCCCTTCATTGTAATTGAATGATGCATTTCATCCATTCTCTCCCACTCTCTAATTCTAACATGGTATCATAACTAAGATTCTAGGGTTTGGGTCCTTCACCTGCGACTTCTCCGGCACCATGAGCACCTGTCCAGCACTATGGTCTTCTCCGGTTAGCAGTCTTCTCGTCATTCGTGAGCTCTCCGCTACTGAGCAGCCACCGTGAGATCTTCTATTGCTGGGGTGTTGATCTCTTGCTGGGATTCAGATCCTCGTTGACTGGAGATATGCTGCTTGTTGGAGATGAGTTGTTTGCTTCATCCACTTAGGGTTTCTATGGGGTTTCTCTCAGATCAGGTGGAGTTTCTGTGAGATTTTGTGGATCTCCTTCTGTGAGATCTAGTGGATTTTGGTTGCTTGTTGTGAGCTTTGGTGGATCTCTTTCTGTGGATCTCTTTCTGTGAGAGTTTGTTGATCTCATTACGTGATTTCTGTGGGATTTGTTTCACCGAAGGAGTGAAGGATTTCGTGGAGTTTTTATTGGAGATTTGGTGTTGTGAAGAAGGACTTCGTTGAGTCTTTTTGTTGGAGATTTGGTGTTAAGAAGCTGAGAATTATTTTTCACCTCTTGTATTGTCACATCTCAAGCTTTAGTGTGAAGTTGTGTCTCATCTCCTTTATTGTCACATCTCTTTCAAGCTTTTGGCTTTTGAAAACTGCGCCAAAGTTGTGAGGTTTTGCATCACTTCAAGGTTTTAGTGTGGTGTTACATCACTTTAGCAGCACCGTCTCCACACGATTGATTCACATTAGATCGTTATGGCCGAGTCATCTGCTACATTGGCTACCAAGCTTGCCCAGCTCACTAAGCAGTTTCAGGTTCTTCAGCGTGCCTTTCTCCCTAGTACTTCTTATGCTAAGTCAGCTGCTTCTAGTATGACTTCTTCCTCATAGATTCTGGATTCGGGTGTTACTCATCATATGACTTCTGATGCCACCCAGTTAGTTGACCTTACACCAGTTTATTTTCCTTCCCATGTTCGTACTGTTGATGGCTCTTTACACTATATTACTCAGTTTGGCCGTCTTACTACTACATCCACTACTTCTTCATCCCTTGTCTTACCTAATGTCCATCATGTCCCCGACCTTGCTTTAAACCTTATTTCGGTTTGCCAGCTTACGAATTATGGTCTCACAGTTTCCTTTACCCCTTCTGCTTGCGTTGTGCAGGATCACCTTAAAGGCCAGAGGATTGGGACAGGGCATAGAGTTGGTGGGCTTTATCATTTGGAGCACCTCGAATTGTCTGCTTATACTTCCTTTGTCGCTGCGTCTTCTTCTGTGGGTTATTCCCTTGATCGTTAGCATCGTTGTTTAGGTCATCTTTCTAGTGCTTCCCTGAAACGGCTTACCAGCAAAAGGACACTTGGTCCAGTATCTTCGAGTCCTTTATCGGACTATACGGATGCGCGAGTTAGCCAAACATGCGACTTTCCCTTTTCATCCATGGTAAGTACATTTCGCGGTGCATCTTTTGATCTAATGCATTCAGATATTTGGGGTCCTAAACCTTCTTCTTCTCTTGGTGGTTTTTCCTATAATGTCTGCTTTGTTGATGACTTTCCTCGGTATACTTGCCTTTACTTGCTGCACTCTCATTCTAATGTTCTTTCTATATATCGTCGGTTTACTGAGATGGTGCATACCCAGTTTGGTAAACGTATTAAGGTCTTTTTATTACGATGGGCCCCGTAAGTACCTCTCCACCGCTTCTACGTGATTTGTTTTCCTCTCATGGCACTCTTCCTCGTGATGCGTGTCCTCACACGCTTTGCTCAAAATGGAGTTACCAAGAGGAAGCATCGTCATATTTGGAGATCGCTCACACGCGCTTCTTCTTTACGCATACATCCATCCTCATTTCGGGTCGGCCGTCATGACCTCCTCCGTTTACCTTATCAACCGCACTCCTTCTACTATGCTTTCTGGTGTTACCCCATTTTAGCGTCTTCGTTCCTTTGCTCCCTCCTATGGCCACTTGTGGATCTTTGGTTGGGTTTTTTTTGTCCTTCTTCCTTCTATTAAGCGCACTAAGCTCTCCCCTCAGTCTGCTATGTGTATTTTTCGTGGCTATAGTCCTGAGCATAAAGGTTATCGTTGTTATGATCCTATATCTCGGCGTCTTCGCATTTATCGTCATGTGACATTTCTTGAGGATACTCCTTATTACTCCTCTTCATCGCAGGATCTCACCTTTCTACAGCGACCCGATTCTCCTGTTGTTTCGGATCCCGCTTTACCTCACATTGTCCTTCCTGGTGCTACTCTTCCACAGTCTGTTCCTCTTTCCTCCACCCCTTTATCGTCAATTCCCCCTCCGGCTTCCGCAATTCAAGAGTCTAAGTCCGCGTCTCCTGGTCCCTCTTTTGGTTTTCCATCTTTCGATGTTCCTGTGTCTGAGTCTGGATCTCTTGGTGTCTTTGGTAGCTCTCTTATACTCCCGTTGGGTCCCTCTTCACCTGTGGATGTTCTTGCCGCTCCTCGCCGCAACTCTGACCGCCAGTGTCATCCTCCTGCTAGGTTTGCCTTCTCCACTGTCCATACCTATACTCCACTCTTTTAGTCTTTTTGGCAACCATTTACTCTCATCAGGAGCCCCGATCCTATTATGAGGCAACTCAGCATGCTCATTGGCAGTAGGCCGTATCAGAGAAGCTCAGTGCTCTTCAGAGGATGCATACCTGGGATCTTGTTCCACTTCCTTCAAGTTTTACTCCAGTTGGTTGCAGATGGGTCTATAAGGCCAAGACTCGGGCTGATAGCAATAAAGGGTGTTTGGTAGCTCGTGGTTTTACTCAGGAGTATGGTATTGACTATGAGGAGACATTTGCTCCAGTTGCCAAGATGACGACTGTTCGTCTTCTTTTGGCTATTGCTGCTGCTCTTCAGTGGCCTCTTTTTCAGATGGATGTAACTAATGCCTTCCTGTATGGTGACTTATCCGAGGAGGTTTACATGACTCCTCCACCTAGTCTTCCTCACTCTTCTCAACATGTTTGTTGGCTCCGTCGTGCCATTTATGGGCTCAAGCATGCTCCTCTGGCCTGGTTTGAGCATTTTCGCAGTGCAGTGCTTGCCATCGGCTTCATAGAGAGTTCCTCTAATTATGCTCTCTTCACTTGCCAGACACCTTGGGGCATTCCTTTACTACTGCTTTATGTGAATGATATGGTGATATCTGGGGATGATACTGAGTCTATTCTTTCTCTGAAACAGTACTTGCAGCAGCAGTTTGAGATGAAAGATTTGGGTCATCTTAGTTATTTTCTTGGTCTTAAGGTTGCTTATGCTCAGCGGGGGTACTTAGTTTCTCAGCAGAAGTACGCATCTAATCTAATCAATCGAGCTTGCCTTACTGATACTCTGACTGCAGCCACGCCTATTGAGCTTAATCATTGGCTTTCTTCTTGCAATAGTGAGCTACTCTCAGAGCCTACTCTTTATCGACAGATAGTGGGTGCACTTGTTTACTTGACCATCACTCGTCCTGACATTGCTTATGTTGTTAGAGTTCTTAGTTAGTTTGTTAGTGCTCCTCGGTTTCCACATTATGTTGCCTTACTGAGTGTCCTTCGCTATCTTCGGGGTACCCTCACGCGTTCATTGTTTTTCTCTGCCTCATCTTCCTTGGAGCTTTGTGCTTACTCTGATTAGATTGGGCCGGTGATTCTACTGATCGACGATCTACCACTGGCTTCTGTGTTTTTCTGGGAGATTCTCTTATCTCTTGGAAGAGCTAGAAGCCAAAGGAAGTTGCTCTTTCCACTGCCGAGGCCGAGTATATTGCTATGTCTGCTGCTACTCATGAGGTTATGCGGCTTTTAATCGACTCTTGCACGATTTGGGTGTTTACGCCCTTTGGTTCGACTCCTCTATACGGTGACAACCGGAGTGCTATTCTCATTGCTGGCAATCCAGTTTTCCATGAGCGAATGAAACACTTCGAGATTGCTCTTCATTTTGTTCGCATCCACTATCTTGCCGGTGCTCTCTCTCTTTTCCTCACATTGCCTCCATGGAGCAGATTGTTGATTTCTTCACGAAGGCGCACACAGTTTCCCGTTTTCAGTACTTGCTCTCCAAACTCTTGGTTCATGATCCACCGTGAGTTTGAGGAGGGCGTGTTAGATATATGTTTATTATATATGTGCATTTTATATTTGTACCCACGTATGGGCCTCACATCACACTTGTATATATATGGGGTATTCCCCTTCATTGTAATTGAATGATCCATTTCATCCATTCTCTCCCACTCTCTAATTCTAACAGTTTAATTTATTTTTTGTCATTCATTTCTTGAATGATTCAGAACCTTTCTTCATGGGTTTTTGTTACTTTAAAGTAATGCCACTCTTCTTGCCTTTTTAAATCATTGATGTCCTCTCCCTTTTCATTTTTCAATCCTTTTTATCTAGGGTGATTTTGGTTGATGAAGGTGGTTGTACTAACAAAACAAACTAGAAAACTGGAAAATTTTTCAAGTCATATTTAAATAAAAACTGATCTTTTTTTATATATAACTTTTTCTAAGCGTGACTATATTTTTCACATTTTGTTTATATATTGATGTATGTGATTACCAATAATACATGCTTTGTGGATTATTAAGATTATCTTTGCTTGGTGCTATATATGCTATAAAGATGTTGTATCTAATAAATATTTAAAATCTACTCTTTGTGTGTGTGTGCATGTGTGTGGCTAGATTGAATTTATTAAGAAAATTTTATTCCATGCCTTATGCTTTTAGAAAACTAATCTCAACCATCAGATCACACAGGCAATTTGCTCTGCTCCTGGGGATCAGACAGGAGCATGTCTTGTCTTTTTTATAGCAGACTTAACTTTCATGCCATTCTTCTATATTCTCGTTGCATTGTTTTTGTGTTGGAAGGTCCAATTGAAAGAGTGAATTGCTGATTGTTTTCATGTGTCTAAGGGGGGACATTTTTTAAAACCATGGTCAAATTGTCCCAAATTTAACTTAGTATATTGTGCCCAAGTTGCACATGATTTTTCCTAAGGTTTCATATTAAATGGAGTGTACGGCATTGCACTGCTAAACTAAATGGATTAGAAGATCCATTGTAATTCCTTTTGAATGTTTACTCCAGTACTCTCTGTAGACTGTCTGCCCCATGCATTTGTGCTTCCCTATGTTGAGTAGAAACATTCTAATAATAAGCTACGGATTTTTATACCCGTTAATTATTTTTTTAATCTCTATGAATAATATATCTTTCCTAATAATAATCCCTCTGACTACTAAAAAAAATAATAATCCGTTGACCAATCATAGGGACTGATAATAAAAAAAAACTTTTAGTTGGGAGTAATAGTAACTTTTTATGTATGTTGAATAGTTTTTCCTTATTTGGATTTATCTTATTATATATGTAAAGTCAATTTCTTGCAATTTAATTGCTTTCAAAGACTTTTTTTTTTCTGATTTGCCATTTCTTGTCATTTCAGTTATTTTATTTAAATAATTTGCAAGTAATTTACAGAACTTTATTGTTATATTAATGCAATTCAGTTATTTCCTTTTGATCTGCCGCTTGACCTTTATAATGGCTGCTCTTTTTTTGACAACTTTTGTTGAAATTTTCAAAGATTTTATCAGAATTTTCTGATTATTTGATCTACAAGTTTACAATGTTGACTTCCATAACTTTCTCTGTTCACAGTCCAAATGGCTGAAAACTTTGGGAAAGGAGATGTATTATTTGAAAACGCAAGTCAGGGAAAACATATCTCGATGAATGATAGTTTATTATTAAAAACTTTAGCACTCTGGAGGCGCCTTTGCCGACACCTGGTGGCGCACAGGGCGTTTGAAAAAGACACCACATGGCGCGTGTCTAGACAAGGAAAACGTCTCCAGCAAGGACCAAAATGGAGGTTGCCCAGTCCACGAGAGCGAAAGCGCAGCAAGCTGGAAGCCCACTTGGCCAGAGAGTACATCACATAATGGTGCTGCGGTAGGGGGGATGTGAGCGAAGCTTCCCTCGTCTCATGCCTCACCACCACCTTTTATTCCAAAGAGAAGCTCATCACCATCACCACCCCACCTTCCTGCGTCAGGTGAAGCTCCCTCGAGGCAAGGGAGAGTGGTCCAAAAGTAAAGCATAAGCGGCACTACAAGATGGAGAGGGGAGTGCACTCCCGAGACCGACGAAGCTCCCTCGAATCACGCTGGGCTGGTCCCCACCTACCATCCAAACGCAGCCCGATCCAAGTCTGCGGCCAATGCTTGCGGCCGGGACACATATGGCCGATGAGTCTGAGCAGGGAGATCGTTTCGCGACAATGTGGCTCGGTCATAAAGCACCACGCGGTGAAGTTGGACACTAGAAGGCACACCCAATCGTAAAGACAACTGGAAAGGGCTGCGAGCCCATGCTGCACATGTGCGAGGGTTCCCCTGTCGAAGAGAGGGCGCCCCAACAAAGCCCCGAGCAGGACCGGTGAAGAGAAGACCATCATAGCGAAGAAGCCTCCTCCCTTGGCTGGCTCATGGAGGACCAAGAGGAATGCGGATCCAAAGCACACCATCTCCATACCACTTGGCGGCAAAGGAAGGTGAGGTGGCGGCCGAGGAGCTTCTCCATGCCATTGTCATGAGTGCACAGGAGGGATGGTGTCTGATAAGAAACTCATCGTTAAAGCTTTGAAGGAAGGCCTCAAACACAAGGAATGGGCTGGGCCGAAGCCTTTCTTGGACAATAGAAAGTACATGGTGGCTTGCCCATCTCTGAGATCGCTTCGTGAGCTCGAGGTGCGAGAACGATTCATCTTCAACACTTGACTGCGAGCTTTGAGCCATGGACCAGCGACCTCTAGGCGCATGGGAAGGCGAAATGACGGGCGAGGTGGGTCACCATAAAACACATCGCTCTTACTGGCTTCTGGGACCTAGACTTGGCTACGGCCAGCTCCTCAAACCATGAGACCTTGTACATGTGGGCGATAGGGGCATTGAAGCGATAGAGGTATTTTCGAGGCGGTGATGCGGATGCACGGAGTGGCCAAAGCAAATACGGCGAGGATCACGGCTCAATGCCGCTTCGGGAACATGCATTCATAATGGAGCTTCGAGAAGGAGAGAGCCTTCTACGCTTGGAGCTGCCGACGACAATCCAGATGACTCCCTCCGCCAGCGGAGCAACATGCGGCGGAAAGGGACTCTCGAAGGGGTGTAAAGCGTCCAAGGGAGAAGGAAGACATTGAGGGCCCAAGGCTAACAAGGGAGGAGAAAGGGAAAGACATATGCACGCGGGAAGCCCACCTGCGTCTCGGTAGGAAGTCTCGAAGAGGCAGCAGTGGATTCGAATTGTAGATGAACCCTCGGACCGGTCCATGCAACACCTTTGCTCACTGGTCAGGGGGAGGCATGAGGTGCGTGGATCAAAGAAATCGCTTACCCGTCATGGCGCCAAACTGTCTGACGGCGCGCCAGTACAAGATTGTTAGAGGTCTGGCGGGATCAAGAAGCAAAGAAGCACCGCGCTAACGCCTCGGGGAAAATGGCACCAAAGGGGTGCACATGCTGTAACTGAAAGGAACATGGGGCCCATCCATCAAGCAGTCTTTACAAGGCACATGGAACACAACCTTGAAGCCCATGCTGATGCTTTAATTCCTATAATAGAGTGGCATGCAAAGGCAACCAAAGGGGCCCAGGCCCAAGGAACCCGGATCAACCAACACAAAACCGGCCCATCAAGAAGCCCATGTTGATGCTTTAATTCCTATAATAGAGGGAGGCTCAAATGAATTGCATAGTAAGATGGCACCTCTGGGACCGGCCTATGACCAGGCCCAGAACTTTAAAATGTATTAGTCTTTGTCTCAAATGTGTCAGATGAATTAACAAATGAAATGGAAAGCCCAAGTACCCATCTACCTACTCATGCCCTCAAGAAACTCCACCAAACACTAGCAACCACACTCATGTGAACCTAATGGAAAATGATGCCCCACATGGGAATCTAAATGAAAATGATGCCCCACAGGAAATTGATGACACACAAGAAAAGCTAAGGGAAAATGAGGTCCCATTTGACATCATAATAACCTCCACAAAACAAACTCATGCGGATCAAGCTATCAGGACAATTGGAAGTAAACCAACCAACGGATGGACCCCTCAACATTATTCACCTAGAAGATGGGTGTACCATAGACCTATCAATGATAAAAGCTAAGAAGGATCAAAGGAGACTAAAAACACATAAAACCAACAAGCCCCAACGGGCTAACAGTGATGCGCAGGACGCCCTTCTCACACAAGATATGAACCTAACATTTTTCCCTATTCCACTAACCCTCACCGAGTGGTAAGCGGAAATGATGTCAGTGACAACAATAGTGGCCATGGACCCACAAGGGCAAGCGGGGAGGACATGGACACCTACATTACGCATTACATGCGCAATTTAGAAGTGGAAAGAGTCCATATGGGAACTCGTGGCTGCCAAATAAGTCGCCACGAGAGCACATTCATAAGAGAGGCTGACATAAGTTATTTATGAAAATTATCTCATGGAATGTCTGAGGGTTGGGGAAAAGGAATAAAGATTCCTCATAAGGGATTACATCTGAGGCTCAAAGATGTAGACATCTTCTGTCTCAAGAAACAAAATGTGCCAAGTTGGATACTTGACGGAGATCCTGAGAGTGGAGAGGGAACACTTATGCAGAAAGACTGGTACTTGAAACCATTGACACCCATGGAGGATGCTGCATTGGGTGGAACCCAGTAAGTTCAAGGAGGTCGCAAGATTCATGGACACATACTCCATAACTCTCATCCTTGAGGAGATCACAAACCAACACAAGTGGATGTTGACCACTATGTATGGCCCACATGAACGCCCGATTTAAAAGAATCTTCTAGGGAGCTAAAGCATGTCGGATCAAGGGGGGATGTTCCCCATGGATGAGTGGGAGGGACTTCAATGCCACAAGAACAACGGATGGCGTAATAGAGGGGGCAACACTTTCGGATGCTAAGTCATTTGGAGTTTGATCAGGTAATCCTGATGCTCCTGCTTTTTGACCCTCCACTGCATGGCAGACAATTCACCTGGACAAATAGGCGCTCCACACCATCAATGGCTCGTCTAGACAGATTCCTACTATCAACAAAATGGATCACAGACTTCCCTAGGGTCTGGCAGAGCGCCCTCACGCGGGTCCAATCTGACCATTCCCCTATATGTCTACAATGCGGCAATTAATACAAGGAGAAGCCCCCCTTCAGGTTCAACAGGGAATAGGGAAAAAACGAGGGTTTCTGGGGGATGTTAAAAGAATGGTGGACAGAGGCTCATTACAAGGGGAACGGAGCATTCATCATATCTAAAAAGCTTATACTGATGAGGAGAAGACTAATGAGATGGAGCTACGAGAACTACCAAAATTCCAGGGGGAAAAAAGAGGAGTTGTTACACAGGCTGCAAGAGCTGGACATAATACAGGAGAATCGGGATCTTCAAGATAGCGAGTGCATAGAGTACATCGTTGCACAAAATGCATATGACGAGATCATTCGAGCAGAGGAAGCACATTGGCGACAACGCTTGAGGATTACCAGACTGAAAGAAGGCGACAATAATACCAGATTCTTCCATGCAATTGCTAACCAGCGGAAGTCTCGAAATTGGATCCATACCATGGAGGTACAAGGGCATGTCTGGCCGAGCCGGCCAGAGATAGGAAAGGGCGGTCACGGCTCACTTCACTGGCCTTCTTGGCACTGCTCGCACTGACCGATACATCACAAATTGGAACATCTTGTTTGAAGACCGGCAACCACCAGACCTTGCACACTTGGAGGATCCCTTCAACATGGATGAAATTAATAGGGTTGTACAAGAGCTGAATAATGACAAGGCTCCAGGCCCGAATGGTTTCCCATTGACAATTTACCAAATGGGATGGGAGTTCATCAGGGAGGATTTGACTAGACTCTTCCAAGACCTACATAATGGGCACGCACAACTAGAGAGAATCAACTGGGCCCATATCATCCTCATCCCCAAAAAAGAGGCACCAAAGGAGATAGGCGACTACAGGCCGATCAGTCTTCTAAACTGATCCATGAAGATCATCACCAAAGTGCTTACCAATAGACTCCAAGGCGTCATTTCAAGGCTAATCGGCCATCCAAGATAACATAATTGCAGCAGAGGAGCTAATACACAAAATGAGAACCCAGGGACATGGAGGGGCAATACTCAAAATTGATTTTTACAAGGCCTTTGACACTATGGATTGGTACTTTCTCCTAGACGATTCACAGCTGACTAAAGGATTTAGGCCTCGGTGGATCTCCTGGATTAAGGAAATTCTTCATACTTCCAAGTCCACACTGCTTATCAACGGCCAATCAAGCGGATAAATCAAACACAAGAAAGGACTGCGACAAGGAGACCCATTCTGCTCCCTCCTCTTTGTCATAGCAGCAGATGCACTCACAGCCATGATTACTAGAGCAACCTATGGTAATATATACAGGGGTATCCAACACGGGGATCGGCCGGAGGATGAAGTCACCTTACTCTAATACGCCGATGACCTCATGGTCTTTTGCTCCAGTGAGGAGGAGTACATGAGAAACCTGAAGATCATTTCTACCTTTTTGAAGGCCTATCCAGGCTCCGCATCAACTACTCTAAGAGCCACCTCATCCCTATCAAAATGAATGAGATCAGAGCAAAGGCCCTAGTTAACATGATCAATTGCCAAATAGGAAAACTCCCCATCAACTACCTAGGAATCCCAATCTCCGAAAAAAATCCTAGGCGCCCGGAATGGAATCAATTGATTAACAAGATCAGGAGGAGGATTTGTTCATGGAAGGGTCGCCTCCTTTCCATGGCTGGAAGAATCACTTTAATCAACTCGGTCCTCACTGCTATACCAAACTACTGGCTAGCAATATACAAACTACCAGAGTGGGTTACCAAGCAGATTTACGTCCTCAGAAGGAACTACCTTTGGCATGGGCCTGAGCTAAAAGGAAAGTCATATAAGTTGGTCAACTGGCAGCGATTATGTAGGCCAAAAGAACACGGGGGCTGGGGAATCACAGACATCAGATGCTTCAATGCAGACATGATTGCAAAGTGGTGGTGGAGGCTTCTCAATGGGCAGACTAACATTTGTCGACGCATCATTATGAACAAGTACTTTCGAAACTCCTTCCTCAACCTACACAAGGGAACAACAACAAGAGCTTCCCATTTTGGAAGAAAGGGTTGGAGACCGATGGCGTATCTTTGGAAATGGGCACAGTCCCGTCCAAAGCCGATAAAGGAGACATAGTCAACCTTTGGCGTGATAAATAGATCCACGGACAATCGCCGAGCAATATTTTTCCCTCACTTGCTGACTCCGTTGTGGATAAGCACCTCTTGCTGGGAAGGGCAAGAGACAACCTAGCACAAAACCTACCACTGTTGAGGCAAGGCCCGCTGACCAGGGAGGGAGCGTCAGAGTGGGACACGCTTATGGAGGCAATAGCCATTACCCATGAGAGCAAGGAGGACACAATAATTTGGAACTTGGGAAAGAATGGAGTGTTCTTGGTCAAATCACTTTACACTTTTGCGGTGGATGGAGAGTGCAGGGCCCACTGATTCCCGACTACCTATGGAGACTACCATGTCCAAAGAAGATCCAATTATTTGCATGGCTGGCTGCAGATAACAAGATCCTCACCTTGGACAACCTTTTTAGACGACAATGAAGTGGGAACCGTACACTGTGTTACTTATGCAACAAGCCGGATGAAACAATACAACACCTGCTCACAAGATACCCGATTACCAAGCAAATTTGGGAGTACTACTGCCCGTTGTTCAACCTCTCCACTGGTCCCCAATCGGCACAAGAACACTGGGGGTACCACAACCTGGGGGAGAAGCTGCCAAAGGAAGCTCGGTAGGGTGGAACCTTGCGGTTATGGCGATAACATGGAGTCTCTGGCTGGAAAGGAATCAAAGATGCTTTCAGAATAAACAACGCGTTTGCTCTGGGATAATTTGCGGTATCGCTTTCCTCCTGTTATCCTAGATCGACGAAGCCAGTGCTCACATGAAGCTAAAGCTTGGATGGTTGACATCAGTTTCCCGCAGCTCCCTGGCCTCTACCCAAGCTAGCCTACCACAAGCGCCAAACAACGGGGACGACTTTGAGAAAGAGTTTACACGGATGTCAATACGGGATGGGCCTTCCCACACCATATAATTAGGGAATCTAGGGCCCCTAGGTGGGGAAGCAATTTGGGGACCTCCAATGTGAGCATCATTGTACTAATTTTACTTAACATCTGAATAAAGGAATGTGGTTTATCCACTTTAATAAAAAAAAAAGAAAATGCAAGTCGGTGAGATTAATGGATACCATTCGGTAAGATTAATGGATATCAAAGGTAGCTTATTTGTATGTGTTTTGATCCTTGTTTAGGACTTGGAATTTCTCATATAGTTGGTTTAATCATTTGAAATTTTGGAATGTTTTCGTGAGCTACTCGGTTTAGTTGTTTGGATTCTAGAATCCTTTACTGATGTTTATTTTGATGAATTGTTGTAGTTGGACTTTGATGGTGGTGCTCCACCAAAGCAGGCATGGAGAAGGAGGCTGAACAGTCATGCTAATATACTGAAAGAATTTAGTGTGACATTCATGGAGGCAATAAGAATGGTATATAAACTTCTCCGAGACTGCAAATATTGTTGACTTGTAGTTTCAACATTTATCAATGAATTCTTTTTTTTTTTGTCCTTTTGTTATTTGGATATTCAGATGCGTCTTGGAGTTCGTCTTTGGTCATATGTCAGAGAAGAAGCTTCTCAAGGAAGGGTAATCTACCTATTTCTTTTCATAATCTTAGTCTCATATATTACAAACATTGTGGACTTGGAGCTTCAACATTTTCATGAGAATTAATGCTTGGACTAAATCTATAATCTGTTGATCATAATCATGCACATAAAAATTAATAAAGCAAATAAGGTTGTTGCCGGCTACTGCAAGAAACTATTAAATATTTTATGGACGGTGAAGGAAGGAAAATTGCAGCGCAGTCAAGATCTGGGGAGATTAATCTAAAATATATATAAACTATGGAGAAGTCTAAATCGAACCCAATACGTTTATTTTCTAAGTGAGATCACGTGAGTAAAACAATAGAAGACGGACTCTACCCAGTTCTTAGGTTTATTTATATACCTATGTGTATGAATGATTGAATCTGCAGTTTAAACAGAGTAATTTTTTTAATAATTAAATATATTAAAATAGAAAAGCATTTATTTATTTACTACATACAGTTTGTTACTTTGATCAAAACCAATATAGATATATATAGAGGATGCTGATAGCATCCGGTAGGATCTATATTTATGTCTGATTGTGGTGGCCTTCCATTTGACCCCCTAGCACATATTTGAAGGCGTTCTAATAATATGGATGGCAACACCATCAAAACATAAGCTCGTCTGTCCATTTTCATACAATTTGATAATCGACCGGTCCTCCCACTTAACTGTTAAAATTTTGGACCGTTCAGATTTCTATAAAATAAGAACCGTTAAGTGAGAGGACCAAACGGTTACTAAATTATATGGAAATTGAGCATTCTTATTTTCACGATGATCTTCCCATCCATCTGATTAAATCCTTCAAACATCTTCAGGGGGCCAAATAAAATGCGACGTAGATACACAGTGAAACCGCCGGCCGTATCTTATCACGTCCCATTTCTTTCTTGATTTGCAAATTGAGAGAACAGAGATGTAATTTTATTTTGGGGAATTTGGTTAAATCTCTCTACAAAAATTTTATTTTTTCTTTTCCTTTTAGAATTCAACAATTCATGTAGGTTTTGTTTTGTGTAGGAAAACCTTCAATGAGTAGATTCTTCACATTATAAAGGATGCTGGTGCATATAGTAAGTACTATGCATGTTCTGCTTGTCTACTTAAAAACAACTCGATCTCCATTATCAATCCTTCATTAATGCCAGCCTTCTCCTCCAACTTGATGTTTAGGTAATTAGTATGTCTGAAACATTTTCTTTTTTTGGTTGAAAATAAAATATATCTGCTATATTTTTTTATCATCTAATCTACATGGTCTTATTCTTTGGTTTGTGTTGACTGAAGTCTTAACGGATCGGGTTGTGTGTCTAACCCGGATCTGATTAGATGTAAAGGGTATATATGTGTATGTTTAGGGTTTGTAAAAACTTCAGATTGAAAATACAAAAGATACAGCCGCCCTTTGGGCCTGCACACATCTTCATTCCCATCTCCGATTCTCAACTTGGTATCAGAGCCGCAAAGGTCCGGCGACCTCCGACGACTATTGTTAAGGTCTGGTTATCTGGGGAGACGGGTTTCGACGCTGTTCAGAAGGCCTGAGCAAAGCTCCGCCTTCGAGGCTGGCGAGCTCCGCCTCTCCTCCACACCATCATCGCTCGGCTCTCTATGCGGGCCCTCGCCGTCCTTCGGCCCACGCCCAGCTTTGGGAAGCGGCAACGTGACCACGCTGCTGGCTGGCGTGTACTCCTCCGTGACGAGCTTGCCGCTGTCCAGGACGGAAGCAACGCCTGGTGTTGCTCACCAGGCTGAAGCAGTGTCTTGATGCGGCGGAGGCACTTGTCCCGTGGCGATGCTTTCCGGCTTGGAGGACAATGGCTGTGGCAAAGTACGTGAAGGCAGGTCTTTGGTTGGTGGCGCGTTTCGGTTTGGAAGACAAGCTATAGCTACAAAGGCGTGGCATCGATAATGTGGCTCAAGTGAAGAAGGCGATCTCGTCCTGTCATGAGAAGGGACCTCGAGGAGGTTGTGCTCATCACATCTAAGTACCGCTGTAGCACTTAACAAAACTGGCAATTTGTACAGTGGTGGTTTTTCAAAAATTTCTGAAGAGCTGTCACATAAATATTCACTCTTATCAAGGTGGCTATTTCACTGGGCTAGCTTTGTTGTTGAAAAAAAAAAAGGAAAGAAAGCAAAAACAAAAAGCTGAAAAAAACACACAAAGGAAAAAATATCTCATTCCACGTAGGTGCCTCTAGTGTATTAAAAAATAAATAAATAAATAAACAATTCTATGTTGAGCTGGTTATTATGGGTGATCAACAGCACGCGGACTTCCGTGATGCTCCCCACATTGTTATTCAACCCAAGAGTTCCAATTTTAATATTGGGTTAGTCTTGGATGAGAGGAATTATAATTTGTGGACTGTCGGAAGATGATCCCAGCTATGATGATTGGTATTCTGAGGATCAGAAGGTCAAGAGCTGGCTTCTCTCATCTATGAAGCCTGAAATCATAAAGCGCTATATCCGTTTGCCGACTGTCAAGGAGATCTGGGATGCTTTGAAGACTACATTCTCTGATGAGAATGATGAAGTACGGGTATATACCCTAAATCAGAAGGCCTATCGCCTTCGACAAAATGGCAAGCCGGTATCTATCTACTTTGGAGAATTGTCTGAAATTTTCCAAGAGTAAGATTACTATAACAAGGTGACTAGGTGTGTGACAAAGATCTCAAGCTCTACCTGGAGTCCAAGGAAAGACAGCGAGTCTATACTACATTTTGGGGGCCTAGGCGATGAGTAGGAACAAGTCCGGGGTGAGATTCTCCGCAAGGATCCTCCACTTGGCTTCTACGGACCTCCTACGCCTATGTGTTCGCCGGGAGTCTCGACTGGGAAGGAAGCCATGGCCGAGGGAGACAAGATCGAGGCAATGGTAGCTGTAACCCTCCACAATAACCGGCCCATATACTGCGTCTGGTTAGATGCGGTGGTGATCGTTCCTCACGCTATTTGGGCAAGTGCGCGAGCATTGTGGAAAGGCCGACAATCCCAAACAAAGGTGCTTTGAACTTGTGGGTATCACGAGAGAATTTTGGGACAAGGGTCGCAACTCGCGTTCCAACAAGAACCGAGCTTCCGTTGCTGACGCCCAAGATGATCCAGAACTTGGAGCTGAGAGAACGACCGCCCTCAATTCTACTACAGGTAAAATGGGTAAGGCTTTAAAGGCTTCTGCTTCTGCTATGAATACTACATGGTTAATTGATTCGGGTGCTACAACACATATGACGTTTGATTCCAATCTGGTTAAATCCTTAAATCCTTCCACTCAAACTATTGTGACTACTGCAGATGGCAGCTTTGTTCCTGTTATTGGGGAAGGCACCATTTCTTTTATTAACAAGCTCAATCTTGATACTGCATGTTCTTGTTGTTCCTTCCCTTGACTATAACCTGTTATCTATTTCCAAAATAACTGTTGCTCTCAATTGTGTTGTCATTTTCTGGCCTTCTTCCTGTGTGTTTAAGGATATCTAGACTCAGAAAACAATTGGTTATGGCACTAAACAAGATGAGCTCTACTACTTGGACTTGCAAGCAAACAGTAATCAACGGTTGATACAAGCCCTTTCAGTTGGAAGTCCGCATGGGGAGAAGCCCAAGACTAGTTTTGTTTCAGATATTTGGTTATGGCATCGTCGACTAGGACATGCCTCTTTTGGATACTTGCAGAAACTCCTTCCTGGTTTATTTTCTAAGTGTAATGTTTCTCAATTCAAGTGTGATGTTTGTGAACTGGCACACAGTCATCGTAGTACATTTTCTCCAAGTTTCAGTAAAAGTTCTGTTCCTTTTATGGTGGTGTATTCTGATGTGTGGGGTCCCTCTAAAATTGCTACCCTCGGTGGTACACATTGGTTTGTGACTTTTATTGATGATTGTACTGGTACTCTTCTGAAATCGAAAAATGAAGTGAATTGAATTACGCTTTGAAATTTGAGAAAATAGTTCTTTGTAAATACAAAACACCGATCCAAGTCCTCCGTAGTGCTAATGGGCGTGAGTATGTGAATTCCGATCTCCGTCGGTTTCTCGATCATCATGGGATTACTCATCACACAACCTGCCCATATACCCCACAACAAAATGGTGTGGTTGAGCGGAAGAATCGTCACCTTCTCAATGTGGTTCGTGCCTCCTTAATTGAGGAGCATGCATCCCTCTCCTTTTGGGGTGAGGCCCTCGTCTCTGCAGCTTACTTGATCAACCGTGTACCATCCCGTACGGTGAATTTTCAAACTCCGCATGATGCATTATCTGCTCTTATTGCTGCACCACCTAGTTCCAATTTGCCTCCTCGTGTTTTCGGATGCGTTGCCTTTGTTCATCTTCATCCCCATCAACGGAGCAAGTTAGAACCGCGTGCTCTGAAGTGCGTGTTTGATGGGTATGCCTTACACCATAAATGGTACCGTTGTTATCACCCGTCTTCTAGGAAGACAATTGTTACTATGGATGTAACCTTCCATGAGTGTGATATGTATTATTCACCACCTAGGCCTTCACTTTAGGGGGAGAGTAGGCAAGAAGTTCAGGCTCTGGACTACAGTGAAGTCCCCGACACAGTCACTGTAGATCTTGTTGATATATTGAATGAGACTAATGGTGATGCCACACATAATGAAATCGAACCAGAGGAGCGGTGACAGCGAGGATTGACGGCAATCTGAGACTACGCAAATTGAAGAATCATCGGACACCGACAAAATTATGTACTTAATGATAACCAATCATCTTGAGTCACGGATATCCCGCTACCACAACGTCTTCCTCCACGTCATAATCAAGGTATACCTAAACCCACATATGAGCCTGATCCCAAAAATACTGTGAAATATCCTATGAGCAACTATGTATCTACTCACCACCCTTCAGAATCAAATAAGTCATTTGCCCATCAATTATCCACTGTATCCATTCCTAATAGTTTGCAGGAAGCTTTGGCTGACCCCAGAATGAGAAGTTAAACTCACTAAAGAAGAATGCCACCTGGAAGATAGTTGAGTTGCCAGCTGGTAAGAAGCCTGTGGGGTGTAGATGGGTTTATTCTGTGAAGTACAAAGCAGACAGTACTATTGACCGTTACAAAGTGAGATTGGTGGAGAAGGGATACTCACAGACATATGGGATCGACTACACGGAGACGTTTGCACCAGTAGCCAAGATCAACACCATACGTGTATTGTTGTCTCTAGCAGCCAACCTGGACTGGCCCTTACATCAACTAGATGTGAAGAATGCCTTCCTACATGGAGACTTTGTGGGATCGAAAATACGCGCCTGGCATCGTGTGACACCAGACAGTATATCGAAGCACAAATATCATTTTTTAGTTTTATGGGTTCTTTTATTCCTAATAGAGGCAAGCCTCTATTATTAATTACCCCAGACAATGTCATGGGAACCTCCGATTAAGGGCAAAAATACAAGTAGAGACAATGAGAAAGAATAATTAATTTTATTGCAATATAATATGATTTGTTACATATCAGCATATGTTTATATATATGGATGTATGTTTATTTGTTTATTTATGACGCCACCCCCCGCCTCAGAGTCTGTGCCCCGCCATATGGGATCCACCGGTTGCCTTGCGCTCTGTGACCGAGGCTTAGGTCGCCAATTAACTCCCCTTTCATCAAGAACCGCGTCTAACTGAGCCGCCCTTAGGAGTTGCATTATATATGGTTGGAGAGATTAGGAAGCCTAAAGCCCAATACCGCCAATTTTGTCTGATCGGGTTGTCCGAGAAGTGGTTGGTGGCTAGGCGGTGAGGATTAGCCTTTTCTCCATCAACATATGCACCTTTGCCCGAGTTGCAAAGGGGCTTGTGCTATATCACGACTATTGAAGCTCTTAATATCTAGTCTTCAGCGCCGCAAATTTCATTCCCATTGGAGTTTCGAGGCGGAAGTATGAATTTTTGAAAATGAGTCTTGGCATTGTCAGCGGTAGGATCATTTGAAATTGACTATTTTATCCGTCAAAATTTACACACCGGTGAGCAGCTTGAACGAGTCCGTGTTGTATATGACTATTGGAGATCTGGATATCTAATTTCCAATGCCATAGACTTCATCTTAATCGAAGTTTTCTGGCCAAAGTTATGAATTTTTGAAATTGGGCGATCAACATAGCTAGCGGCAGAAATGCTGAAATTTACCCTTTTGTTTATCAGGAATCCACACTGATCGGACCACCGAATGAGTTTGTGTTGTATATGAATGTTGGAGACCCGGATGTCTAATTTCCAACGGCGTAGAGATTATCTCAATCAGAGTTTCCAGGCCAAAGTTGTGAATTTTTGAAATTGGGTGATCAGCATGGCTGTCGGCAGAAATGCTGAAATCTACCCTTTTATTTATCAAAATCCATGTTGATCGGGCCACCGAACGGATCTGCACTGAATATGAATGTTGGAGACCCAGGTGTCTAATTTCCAACGCCGCATAGATCGCCTCAGTCGGAGCTTCCGGGCCAGAGTTATGAATTTTTGAATATGGGCAATCAGACGAGGTTTCAGGAATTAATTTGCCGAGCTATAATATTCATCCTTTTTCCCCATCCAAATACTCACTGATCGGTTTGCTGAAAGTATCTGTGCTGTATATGGTTGTTGAAGATGTGAATGTCTAGTTTCCAGCGCCACAGATCTCGCCTCAATCTGGGTTTTCTGGCCGAAGTTATGAATTTTTGAAAATGACCCTTTATAACAGTAATTTGTAGCAATCTGCAGTATCACATTTATTCATGATTTCATTATTGGCATTTGCAACATTATGCCACCTATCTTCGATTGTGGCTTCTTCTTAATTTGCAAGCTGAGCAACTCATCGGCAAAGCGAGTAATGACATCATTATCTGCGGCAAGCCTTGGTGGCAATAATGGGCGGCTGACTTCAGCGTATCTGCGGCAATTTGTGACATCGGGCAACCGACAGCGTCAAGCTTCGATGAAGTTAGTGCGATCCAGGATATCCATAAGTGATTATTGACCAAAGCGGAGCGCAACTCTTAGAGAATTAGCATGAGAATTGCTTTTAAAGTCAGAAGGAAAACAACTTGTTTTGCATCATCCTCTTGATCTCCGGACTTGTAATAGAAATTAGAATACTTAGGATGAGCGGCACCTTTTAATCCTAAGATTTTTTGCAACAAAAAATTAATGAGCCTCCCACGTATTTAGAGCATTGACTTTTATACAAGCATTCACATGGTTTTCATACACATCAAAATAAATCTCTTTTGGCGGCAATTTGGAACTCTCAACATCCTCGTAAGCGGCTTCAGTGACACTTGTCCGTTCATAATATTCCAAAGCCATCTCTGCTGGCCGGCTGACTTTAACCTGCATTTCGGCACACACACAACAACCAATCTTTGACATCAATAATCGGCAACCAAGGAAAGGCGATCAAAGCGAGAAAATCGGTAACCACGTGACGGTCTTTGGCATGACAGAATCGGTCTTGGTGGCAAAGAACCCGACTTTCAAGCTGACCGGGTCTTCATCAACAACCAATATCATCGGCATCCCTTAACTTCAAAGATCCGTGTTCGGTGATCCGGTCTTCAATCGGCAACCAAGCAGCATCCATAGTCTTCAAATCAGCATCCAAGCAGCATCCATGGTCTTCAATCAGCCACTATCAGCATCCATGCAGCGACAGGCAGCAACAATTCAGCCTCAGTTTCCTTTCTTGGCCTTCATCTCCTTCCTTTCTCCGAGAGCATCTTCCAGTTGGTTGGGACTGCAGCAATAATGGCTTCCTTGGGGCTTGGCGGCAGGCTTCATCAACGCAGCATCAGTGATTTGCTGAAAGAGCGGAGGCGCAGCAACCAGCTTAACAGCAACACAGCAACCAATCTTTGGCATCAGCAACCAAATTCTCAGCAACCAATCTTCGCAGTGGCGGTAGGTGGTGGCGTCATGGCGGCGGAAAGTATGCGAGTGGCTTGATTACTGGGCGGCGATGATAGCTTGGCGGCAAAGGCGTGATCGGGTTTGGGAGAAGCTGGAGGGGCCGGCTATTTGGCAGTGAAGGCGGCAAAGTGGGTGGGCGGTCGAGGGGGCGGACGCAGGCAGAAGAGAAGACAGCGCGTCTTGTGCACGCAGGGCGCTGCAAGGCCGCCTGCAGCCCAAGGCGCCAAGGCTACTGCTTGAAGCGGGCGCTTAGCCAAGGCCGCGGCACAATGCCGCCTTATAGCTGCAGCGCCTCGCTTGGCGACGCTGCACTGCCTCGCTTGGCGGGGGGGCTGGGCGTTGTGCACTTGAGGGTGGAGAGAGATTTTTTTTTTTTTACCTTTTTCTTGTTCTTTCTTCCCTTTCTTTCCTGTCTTTTTTTCTTCTCCTTTTTCTTTTCTTCTGATTTTTGCTCTCCTCCCTTTTTGATTGTCCTCCTTCTTCTTCTATAAGGCCTCCTCACATTTGTCTTTTCAAATTTCTCCCCGCTCCATGAGATGGTAGAGGATCGAGCCAACCTCCCGACCATTACTCTTCGAGGATAAGACCAATTCCATGGTTCTTATCCTCTGATTTGATTTGATTTAATTTATTATTTTGTTTAATTATTTTATCATTTATTATCATTATTGTTATTTGCCTTGGGATTTGTATTTGCAGGCTATCTTTGAAACTGCCTTGAGATATGTTCTCAGGGGCAAATTTGGAATTTTGCGTTTGCCTCGAGATATGTTCTCGGGGGCAATTTTGTAATTTTGTTTGCCTCGAGATATGTTCTCATGGGCAACTTAAATAATTTGGCAATTGCCTCGGGATATATTCAGGGGCAATTTTGTAATTGACTTAAGCCTCGAGATATGTTCTCGGGGACAATTTTGGAATTTAAGACTGCCTCGAGATATGTACTCTCGGGCTATCCTAGAATTCATGTCTTTGGCCAGCTTTGAGATAATCTCATTTTTGCGTCATTATCAAATCTGATTTGGCCAAGATTATGATATATTAAATTTCTTAGGATTAGAATTTTAATCCTCATGGAACTAAGACATGTATATTTTTATATAAACAAATTGCCCCTTCATACTTCTCTCACGAAATTTGTTTGAGAGAGAGAAGTAGGAACACTTGAATTTCTTCTTCATGATGGCCAACAATCCTCAATTAGAGCCTTTTGGGATGTCAATCAAGATCATCATGAGGTTCCAAAGGTCGATTTTCCCATACAATCCTATTATTGGTCCCGGTCCGGAACTGCTTGATCGGATCTGAAGGAAGGGAGCACTTTCAGTGGGTGGAGGCGTCCCGTCTCGCATGGCTACAGCCCGACTGTCTTCAAATCGTTGTAATGAAGGTAGCACCATCAATGTAATTTATTTGAAACCCGAAGGGTCAATTAGGGATTTGAGTGTATTTCAAACCCTAGGTCATAAAATCTTTAACCATTACCCGGGGTGGAGGGCTAGAAATCCTATTAGAAGTGAATTGATAGATTTCCCTCAGTATTCTGATTGGGCTAAGTATATTGTTAGTAGATACTCTGAAAAATTATCCCGGGTAGATTTGATTGGGGGAATTGTGGCCTCTGTTGGTCGTTATGACCTAGATTTAAATTTTTTCAAAGCATTGGTAGAGTTTTGGTGTCCGGAGACAAATACTTTCCACTTCTTGCATGGGGAAGTAGGGATTTCATTGTGGGAGATCAAAAGTCTTGGAGGGCTTTCGATAGTTGGTGATGCGTATGATGAGGTAATCCCACCTAATAGTGTATTATGCCATAGAGGAAATTCAGAATTTTCTGTGTTAAGGAATCTTTTTGACATCTTTCAATGGCTTGCAAAGCGGGATGTCAATAAGAACGTATTTTTCTTAGATTGGGTAGATTTCTTTAGGAAGTCAAAATCCAGTTCCCATTATGACTCGAGTTCTGATCCTCCTCCAAAACCCGTTTCAAACACAAATTTGGCCGCCTTTATATCATTGTGGATATGTTCCTTTATCATGCCGGATAATCATAAGGTGATTAGACCGGGGTTTTATGATGGCGTGTAACCTTGTGCATGGAAGGCGGTAGCTTTTGCCCCTTGATATTGGCACGCTTATACTTAGGATTAAACTCCATGGTTAATCATAGGAAAGGACGGACATTCTACTAGGGTCTTTCCCTCCCACTTTTGTATGCTTGGGCTAGTTGTCATTTTCATGGCGTGTCTCTTGAGGAGGAAAATTGATGCGGTACACACACAATCCCAGGCCTTTCAAAGGGTACCGGAGATGTTGTATTACATGAGCATACTCTGCCTCTCCTTTTACTCCCTTGGAAGCTAGGAAATTTCTTAAGTTTGAAACCAACTTTAAATGGCGTCCTTTTCCTTATCCTCTTCATAATGATGAGGCGGTGCGGGATACTAGGCATCTTGCGGGACCCGATGTCTTTGGATCTCCAAACTATGGGATATGTGGTGGGCCTTATTGCGGCATCCTTCCTCTTCGATATGGTGGAGAGTTCTATCACGAGCCCTACAATCCTCACCCGTTTTGGCGCCCGGTTTGGTTCACGACCAACAATGTCCGGCCAGTATATTGATGTCCTTGAAAAGCTTCCTGCAGGGTGCTTGCAGGTTATTGGCATCACTTTTTCCGCAAGAGGACCTCCAGCTCGTTTTATATTCCTGAAAAGGATCGAAGCGGGGAGCTCCTGTTCTTTTATGCACGGAAGTGGTTCGAAAACGTGCGAGCTTTCTTCCAACAGGACATCACATTATTAGTCCAAGAGGATTATGGTGATAGGGGGGACATTAGGAGGAATCGAGAGCAGGGTCAATCTTCAAAAAGGGCCCGATTCATCAATGAAAGTATCTTCATCAGTCAAAAACGAGGTCTTCCTCCTGCGGATCTTCCTGTTCCAGTGAAGCGGCGACAGACTAAAGGTATGTCATTTTTTTTTTTTTTTTTTTTTTTTTTTTTTTTGGTTTTTTTTTTTTTCGGATTTTTTTTTTTTTTTTTTTTTGATTCAAATTCTAAATTCTTATTTGATTCAAAGTCTTATTTTCCATTTGAATCAAGGTCTGAATTCTTATTTGATTCAAAGTCTTATTTTCTATTTGAATCAAAGTCTGAATCCTTATTTGATTCAAAGTCTTATTTTCTATTTGAATCAAAGTCTGAATCCTTATTTGATTCAAAGTCTTATTTTCTATTTGAATCAAAGTCTGAATCCTTGTTTGACTTGAAGTCTGAATTTTTATTTGATTCAAAATCTTTGGTCAACAGGTATACAAATTCGTGATGCCCCTTTGGCCAATGTCAGGGTTGCCCATGATCCACCAATTGGTAAGAGGATAATGCCCCCTTTCTTCTTCTTTTGTTTCTCTTTCCTTGATTTGACCCTTTTCAATTTTTTAACACAGCTCCAAGAATAGATGATATTCCTTTACCGAATCCGGGGATGCCTCTAGAGTCTCAAGTTGGTAAGAAAACACCTCCTTCACTCATACATCTTTAACAGATTTAATTTACAGATTTGGATCTCAGGTTCAGTGAATCCTCAAGATTTTAATGTTGGAGCTCGGAGGAACATTGAGGTTGAGGAAGCTCTTCCTAATCCTACGCAAGGTAGTATCCCCCTCTTCCTCCCTCCTTCTTTGTGTACATATGCTTTTATTTTACTTTAGATTTTTTTTTTTTGTTAGGAGATATACCAATCGCGGAGAGTGCAGCACCCCTTAACTTGCCCATAAATGAAGAAAGTGAGGAGCGTACTTCATCTTTTAATAATATTCCTTCTGCAAATTTCATAAGAGATGGTCCCTCCTCAATGGAGAAATTGGAGACTGGTGTCGGCAACACTAATGTTGAAGGTGCACCTTTAGTTGTACAAGATTTAACAGAGGGAGTAGAAAGTGGCGGTTCCAATGCTGATGCCGAAATCCCAGTTTCTCCAAAGCAAAACCAAGGTCCTTCCCCTCTTTTTTTTTTTTTTTTTTTTTTCTTTTTTTAGGAGACGTGGATATTGACATTCCTTTTTTTTTTTTTTTTTTTTTTTTCAAAAAGGTGACTAACTTCCGCCTTCGGAAGGTGACGGCGTCAATACTGATGTTGGACTTCCAACTTCATCAAAGCAAGAACAAGCTTTTTTTTTTTTTTTTTTTTTTTTTTTTGGGAATCTTGAATCTTGAATCTTGAATCTTGAATTTTGATCGAATCTTGGATCTTGAGTTTCGAATTTTATATCTTGAATCTCATTTATATATCCTTTTTGTAGGCCCGAAGAATATACCAAGTATTGTATTACGTCTGCGGGCTGAGGTGATTAGCAGTATCAAGTCTCTCAACTATGACAACTACCAAAGCGTCATCAACAAAGTGAAGGAGTCAAATTCACTCCTTGAACCTTTCAATGTTGGATTGACCAATCTTGAACCTTTCATAGAGAGGATAGCTCAGTGTGCGGTCTACGCCAAAGAAGCCTCAGAGGACCCCAGCGTCCAAGCCTATATTCATAACCAACAAGCCAAGGCGTGTGTGCATGAGAAGGCTTTGGCCCTTGAACGTCTAAGCAAAAGCAGTGAGGGGTGGGCTAATGATATCAACGTAAACAATGAGGAGCTTCAGAGACTTGCGGAAAGGCGTGAAACTTCAAGCGAGAACTTTGCGAGATTCAAGATACAATGAAGGCTTTAAATGAGAAGATAGCAACTTCAACAAGTTTCTTTGAGGCTTACGGGCATGCATAAGCAGGATCTTCAAGCCGAGTTGGATAAGGCAAAGGCACAGGTTGTTGAGGACCAAGGAGATTATTCAGATGCTAGCCTCATGGCTATTTTTACAAAGTGGCTTGATGAGTTGGAAGAAGCAAAGAATTCATTACTGAAGCATGCTGGGCATTGAAGGCCTTTCTTTTTTTTTTTTTTTCTTTTTTTTTTTTTTTTTTAATTTTCCTAGTTTGTTCACGCTTTGGTAGTTGACTTTGAGACATCTGTTATGAACATTGAACTTGAATAAATTTTAGTTCTTTCCTTCCCTTATTCTGAAATTCGGAATTAATATGAGGACTCTTTTTTTTTTTTTTTTTTTTTTAGAAAAAATAAGGGGTCAATGTGTTTGCCTCAAGAAGCACATTTAATCGTGCATGACTGATATGCCCCCAACTAGGAGCCGGACGTTCCATCATAGACAAACACATGCCTCTTTATTTCATTGAATAAGTTTGGTACAAAAGTACATAAAATTAATGTTTTGCCTCGGGAAGTACATTTAATTGTACATGACTAGTCTACCCTTATAAGGGACGGGACGTTAAAGTCATAGGCAAACATTGTTACATTATATATAGTATTTCTTGAGAAAGCGACCATTGATGGGCTGCATCGGTCTTTCTCCGTTGGCGTCAATGAAATTTTGATATCGCCTCCTTCGTAGGCGGTCTCCACAACATAAGGCCCTTCCCAATTTGCTTTGAACTTGCCCCGGCCCGCTTATTGGTGATGATAGGTCTTCTCAGGACAAGAACCATTTCTCCTTTGGTAAAGGTCCGAAATCGAGCCATCTTGTTGTAGGCTTGTGACATTTTGGCTTTGTAGACTTCAAGATTCTGCTGCACTCCCAACCTTTTCTCGTCGAGAGAGTCCAACTCATCCAAGCGAAGCCGAACATTATCTTCATTTGAAATTTCATTTTGTTTGCCATTCTTAGTGAGGGTATACGGATTTGAGGGTAAGACCGCTTGGTTCCAAATACCAAGGAATACGGCGTGCATTGTGTTGGAGTCCTATAGGTGGTGCGATAGGCCCATAACATCTCCGGGAGCCTTTCATGCCAATCCTTTTTGTTCTTGGACACCGCCTTCTTCAACAACTTCGAGAGGGTCTTGTTGAATGCTTCTGCCAACCCATTCGCCCTAGCATTATAGATGGAAGTATATCTCCAGTCTATTTTATGGTGCTGTGCAAATCTCCCGACTTTGAAGCTTCTGAAGGCAGGGCCGTTATCTGAAATGATTCTCCTCGGAGTTCCAAATCTATATAAGATATTCTCCCTGAAGAACTTGATAACATTTTCAGTCTTGACTTCTCTGAGTGGAATTGCTTCTGCCCACCTGGAGAAGTAGTCCTGTTGCAGCCAATATGAACCGGTGTCCCAAAGATGATGGTGGTTCGATGGGACCGACTACATCTGTCCCCCATATCTCGAAGGGCCATGACGAAACTGTGGGGTGTAGAGGATTTGGATGTTGGTGAATGAAGTCTCCATGTATCTGGCATAGATGGCATCTTCTGGCATAATTGATGCAATCTCCAACCATGGTTGGCCAGTAATATCCCAAGCGCTTGATCTTGAGTCGCATCTTGGGTCCGGATTGGTGTGCACCACATACCCCGGAATGTACATCATGCATGACTTCTTGAATTTCTTTATTTGAAAGGCATCGCAAGAGTAGTTGATCATATGACCTGCGGTACAATATGTCATTTATGAGGGTGAATCTTAGGGCTCTTCGTTTTATCTGAAGACCCTTTGACTTGTCCTCTGGGAGTTTATCATATTTCAAATATTCTATAAACGGTTGTCTCCAATCTTCCTCTGGCATTTCGAGGGTGAAGACTTCGCTTTGCCTCGGCACTTTCCTCTTGACATCATCAAGGATCGTACTTATGGGCCTTCTATTTCTTACGGTTATATGGATTTCCTCATAATGCGGATTCGCCACTCCTTCGCAACTTTAAGCCAAAGAATCGGCTTCTCCATTTTACGACCTTAAAACCCTCCTTAAGCGTACTTGGGGATTTTCTTCATGGATCTTTGACCTTCTTGTAGTATTTAAGAAGTTGGGTTTATATATCTTGTAGTCTCCTTCGACTTGCTTGATAATAAGCTGTGAGTCTCCAAATATGTGTATGTCTTGGATCCCCATTTTGACTGCCAGTTCCAAACCAGCTATGAGAGCTTCATATTCCGCCTCATTGTTTGTGCATGGCTCTGTAAGGGAGAGTGCGTATCTGAGGATTCCCCCTTCCGGTGTGACGAACACAAGTCCTATCCCAGATTTGATTTGTGGAATTTGGGACATGAGTGCCGGCTTTATAGATGATGCTCCATCAAAGTATAGTCGCCACCTTGCTTCTTCCACTGTTAATGTCTCTTCATCAGGGAGATCATAATTGAGTGGTGAATCATCAGGGAGAGGATGTGCCGCTAGGAAGTCTGCCAACGCCTGCCCTTTAATGGCCTTCTGCGGAGTGTATGTTATGTCAAACTCCATCAGTATCAGCGCCCACTTTGCGAGTCTTCCCGTGAGCAATGGCCTCGTCATTAGATATTTTAGAGGATCAATTTTTGATATGAGTATGACTTTATGTGCTAGCAAATAGTGTCTCAACTTCTTGACTGCGAACACCAGAGCTAGACAATGCTTTTCAATGGGGGTATACTTGCTCTCAGCTCCTATCAACATCCTACTGAGGTAGTAAAGTGCATTTTCCTTGCCCTCTTCATTGTTCTGGGCCAGCATAGCTCCCAATGACCCTTCAATGCACGGTATATAAAATCGGTGGCTTTCAGGGGATCGGCCGCCAACAACTGGTGGACTCGAAGTCTTGTTTGATGTCTTGAAAGCCTTACGACATTCATCATCCCATTTGAATGGTGTGTTCTTCTTGACCCGACTTGGAGAAAGGCTTACATCTTAGGACAAGTTGGAGATGAACCTTGATATAGGCGAGGCGTCCTTGAAATGATCGCGGTTGCTTGATTAATGCGAGGAGGTGGCATTTCTAAGATCGCCTTTATCTTGGAGGGTCTATTTCTATCCCTCGATGCCTTACGATGAAGCCCAAAAACTTCCCGGATAGGACTCCAAAGGCACATTTCATGGGATTCATTTTTAACTTGTACTCTCGGGTAGTGTAAAAGCGTCCTCGGATCATCAAGATGTTTGTCTTTAGAATTTGTTTTGACCACAAGATGCGTCCACATAGCATTCGATCACTTTATGGATCGGATCATCAAATATCACGGTCATAGCCCTTTGATATGTTTGCCCCGCATTTTTAGACCAAATGGCATTACTGCGTAGCGATATATGCCCATAAAGGCGTCAGGAAGGCTGATATGTTTCTCATCATGCGGATGCATTTTGATTTGGTTGTATCGAATACCGTCCATGAAGGAGAACATCTCAGTACCACGAGGGTGTTATCGATCATGATCTCCATAACTGGAAGGGGAAAATCATCTTTTGGACATGCTTTGTTCAGGTCTCTGAAGTCCACGCATATCCGTATTTGGCCATTTTTCTTTTTCACAGGGACTATGCTGGCTACCCAGTTATTGTATTTTTCCTCCCTGATGAAATCTGCTTCAATCAGCTTTTTTGTCTCTTCTATCACCCTTTCTTCCAGGTCTAACTTCATCTTCCTTGGTACTGTTTGGTAGGGGTTTGGCATTAGGGTCGATGGCTAGTCGTGAGCTGCTACCTCCTTATCCAACCACGGCATTTCATTATAGTTCCATGCAAAGCAATCAATATACTCCTTTAAAAGGGATTTGAAAGATGTCTTTTCTTCTTCAGACAGCTGTGTGCTTAGGAAGGTCGGCCTCGGGTCCTCATCGCTTCCCAAGTTAATTTCAACTAGCTTCGTCGATTGTTGCTTGCCCCGTCTTGAGCTCGAGTGGCGCACTTTTTAAACTTGATCTCTTCTTCCTCCTCACAGGGGCGTTGTCATGTAGCATGAATGCTTGGAAGATTCGGAGTAACCTATCCCTCTTTTATCTATATGTGTAGGGTTCCATAGTCGATGGAAATTTTGATATGATTTCCTTGACCATTTGATTTAGTAGGCAAAATTTTCAAACATCTCCTTGAGCTTATCAGGGTAATAGTTAGGGAATCTTATGGGTTGAACTTCATCATCCTCTAGCCCTTCAATATTTATGATATCATCATTTGGAACCTTGTTGCTCCTGGCTTTGTAGAAGAGGACACCTCTCTCTCCTTCATGTCGAGCCGGCACATAAAAGGTCTTCAAGTGCTCGACAGTATTGACACTCAAGTCAGCCAAGGATTTGTAAAGCCCTTCAGGAATTCTTGTAATATGCAATGTATTTTCTTGAATAGATCCCCAAGCACGATCTTCATCGTCATCGCTCTCGTCTTACGATGACTCGATTAACCACTCCCAAAATGGGGTAATACCGATTCCTTCTTACGAAGCACGGTGAGCGGAGACTTAGGTGCCTTCACGGAGATTCTTCCTTTGGACTTGGCGGCTTGCCCTTTGGATGATGTGCTCCCCTTGGATAACTTGCCCCTTTAGATGCATTAAGGTAGTACCTTGCATCTTCATAATGAATTTCATGGATCTTAGAAGGGTTGGATTTCTCCGTCGATCCTGAATTCTTCCCCATTCACCATATATTTCACACATTGATGGAGTGTTGAGGGAACCACATGATTTTCATGGATCCATGGCCTTCCCAGGAGGGCTTTGTATGAAGCATCGGCGTCAATCACATGGAACTTCACGTCTGATGTCATCTTTCCAAATTTAATTGGCAAAGTGATAGATCCCAATGCCTTCTGGCTATGCTGATTGAAGCCTTGAATAATGATCCTTTCCGGGGATAGATGACATATTTCAAGAGCCAATGTCCGGAGAGTATTGAGGGTCATCGAGTTCGCGAGAGGATCACAGGTCAATCGAGAACCGGTTAATCTTCATCCCATCGCAATACCACATCACATATAATGGCCTATTGTGCTCTGTAGTTCCAAGTAGCAGATCTTCATCGGTGAAGGGACGAGGGCGCATGGAACGCATACAAAGCCTCTTTCATGTTGATTTCAGCAAAATATGCTTGATATTCCTCAGGGTTTTGCAGGGCATGTATTAGAGAATCCCTAACTTCCGTTGACATTATCAATGCGTCATACATGCTGAGGAGAGCCGGGACTTTCTTTAAGTGTGCTAGGATGTTATAATTTGGCCTTTTTGATGGCCTTTTTGAGGTGATATTCTCTTCTTCAACTTCCTTCCCTTTGTTTTTGTCGTTGGAGATTTTGGTTTGTCTACCGGTGAAGTACTTTCCGACTCACGAGTTGCATTTGATGCACATGCACGGTGGCCCTTCATCTTCTTATTTGGGAAGTTCAATTCATCTTGAGAATCATCACGGGCGGCTATGGCGTGACATTCACTTTTCCTTCAAAATAGTCGTTGGTGAGTGTCACTTTCCCCATCACTGCGATATGACCTTACGGAGCTAGGTGCCTCCCACCCTCTGACTTGATTAAAGAACTCCTTTGTTTTGCCCTTCTTGATCTTGATAGTGCGAAGTAGACTCTCTCTTATCCTTTGCTGTTTTTGTAGGGGGCGTAGGCTTCACGACTTCTGGGTCATCGTGGTTTGATGACCCTGGAGGGTATGTCTTAGCATCTCCAATGTGTAATTGCACCAGCCTGTTAGCTGACTCTTAGTAACCCTTTGAATGAGCAGGGATCTCTTGTGGGCATAGCTTCCCTCAGGATTTTATATTTTGGAGTCTTAGGGGTGTAATGTAGTGTCTTGGGCTTTGATGGTTGGTATGGTTTTGAGAGCTCAACATTCGCTTTCTTCACTCTCTCCCTGAATGCCATCTTCTTCTTCTGCTTCTTGCTGATGTAGGGTCGGCCATGTCGGTCATACGACTCTTCTGGTTCAGAGAAGCTATCATCATTGTCGTCATCCGGGTTATACAAGGGGTATTTTCCTCCAGAAATAACCCTACAAGTTTCCACTTGTACATTTTCATCATCTGCTTCGATTTCTTTGACTAATTCCCCGAGTAAGTCTTCGACTTCTTAGGAAAATAGTCTCGAGAGTAATCAAGGCCCTTTCCTTACGCTCATATTAGGTCGAGGGACTCGATATATTCTTCTATGATGGATTTTCTGCGCTTTGATTGCTCGCGCTTCTTCTTCTTGTTCTTCTTCTTTGTCAATTTTGTTTGGGGTCTTTTAGGAGGTTCTTGGGAACATTTCGAGGCGATCCACAGGAGCTCGACCAACCTCTTCAACATCTTCATTGATTTCTTGGATATAAATACTTCCCACAACTCTTACAGTACGGTGGGAGGCTGTCATCATTCTTTGGTGGAAGTATTACTTTATTACCCACCACTATGACTTCTCCTTGGGGTAATCCTTACGAGTTTGGAGTTGTCACGTGGCGAGTGTGCTTTCGGTTAGTACATTACGTGAGAACATTCTTTGAGAGTGTAATTTTACCCTCTTGGTATTGTCGTTCAACCCAATCCTTGAAGACATAGCGGTCTTCAATTGTGTGTCCCAAAGACCCTATGATATAGGCGATGGTGGGGTGATCTTTCTTGTTCTGCTCCTCACGGTCTCCTGCATTCGAGGAAGTTCTGAGACCTTCTTTCACACGGCATCCTTGAAGATCTTCATTACCTTATCCCTTCTAAAGAATATTTCTTATTCATCCTTTCTTTCAAAGAGGGAATAGGCTTGGATTCATTCTGGTATAAAGTAGGTGGTTTGGCTTGTTACGGCTTGTGAGACTCCATGATACCCTTTCCTTTGTCGATATTGAAGGTTGTAGGCTGTATATTTGACACCTTGATCCTCTTTGGCTTATCTCTGTCATTTCTTGGAGCTTGAAAATTGGAGAATACCCTCCGGGCTTGTCCGTTCCAACTTCTTAGCTTGTAGAAATCAATTCTGGAATGTGGTAATACGGATGTGCTTAGAAAGGCGCCATCCGGTGCCGATGTTCAGAGCAATAAACCCACGCTGCGAGCTGGTCAAGGTTGTTATTCACATTTGATGCACGATTCCTCCATCTCATAATATAATCAACCACTTTTTCATCTTTATTTTGGCGAGTGGGCTGCGAGATCGGCTGATTGTGATTTTGTCACTACGCCCCGAACCGTGCACCGAAGGCATCTTTTAATTGTTGCCATGTTTGGATTGATTCAGGTTGCAAGCTTGCATACCACTCAAATGCCACTCTGTGAGACTTGCAGAGAATTGTCTAAGGAGGGCGAAGGTTTTGCACTTGTGTCTCCACAAGCCGTCGCGAAGTGAGCCAAGTCTTGTCGGGATTGCCAATCCGTTAAATTGCTTAAATTTAGGGACGTTGTACCCTTTGGGGTAGGGTGCAGTCGTGATAGCTAGGATAAGGTTTGTCTCCATCAACCTTTATCTCCTTCCCTTTAACTTGCCTCAATTCAATTTGCCGCTATCATTTGTATCTCCTCAGGAGTCATTCTGTTGGCCTTTCTGGAATAGGTGCATATGGAATTCCCTCTTGGTCTCCTGGCCTAGGGGTTCTTCTTATAGGAGCATATGAAGTTCCCTCCTGTTCTATCGGTTTAGGAACTTCTCTTGGTGGTGAAGGGATTGTCCCTTGCTCTACCAGCCTAGGGGTTTCTCTTGGTACGTGGATTTGGACTTGTCGCCCTTTGTGCTTTTTGGCTCTCCATTAGAGGCTGACCATTTGTCTCTGCATTTTACCATTGATTCCATCATAATTGTCATGTTTTCATTGAGCCATTGATATTGACTTCTCTATTCTCCATTTGTGAAGCCTTTCCATTTCTTTGGACTCTCCTTGTGATATCATCTCCATTGTAAACAAAGGCGGGTTCATCCTCCAGCTTCTTCGTTTGGAAGTGCGCTTCCTTGTAATTCGTTGGCCTGCGAAATACTGGAAGGTTTCCTGTTCTCTGACCCTCATGTGGCATTTGGCTTGAACCTTCTTCTCCAACCCCACTGTGAGAGTCTGTGGCCCTTCTACGAGACCTTGTGAACACCCACTGGATTTGTTACGGTTCAGTCTTTGGATCTCCTCGGGCCTTGGTGACCATCCGGACTGTATGTACTTCTACATCCATATCAGACGTCTCTTCATCTTTCATCTCTCTCCTCCACTGAAACTTCGATCGGGAGGTCTTAACTTGATTCTGTGCAGAAGCTATCCGATCAAACACCGTCTTCCGTGTATTTGATATTAACTGCTTCTTCTTTTGGTAGAACTCCCTCGGCATCATCTTCTCTGTCTGCAGCTTCTTTGACGCCGTGTAAGTTTTGTAGAGATTTTTGTTGAAAGAGTCTTTATGGTGGGACTTTGGGGGTCTGCCACCTTTGTTTTCATTTGGCTGAGGCCGCATCTCTGCCGTAGTTGAGTTCTTCTTCACCAGCTTGAGTGGTTCAAATGAGTTATTGAAGGAACCCATTTGGTTATGTTTGTGCTCTTGGAAAGACACAAAATCCAGCTTCTGCTTTGGAATTTTGACTTTCCTTGGTGTGAGTCTTGAGAACACACTCTTCTTCTTGGGTGTATCCTCATCAGACTGGAATATCCCACTCTCTCTTCCCTTGGTGGTGACAGTGAAGGTGGGTTCATCATCATCATCATTCAAAGAGACTACCCTCTTGGGATGGGACAGTCTCTTGAAAGCAGATATTCTTGATGGTTCTTCATCAGCAACGTCTTCGCTGGTCTTTGGGACGATCACATTCGGGCGACGACCCCTGGATGGTAGACGAGGAACAGTCAGGGTCTCCTCCGTTGGTGAAGCCTTCCTCACGAACTCTGATTGAGAATTGTGCGAATCTTAGTTCGGCTCCGGCGACTCCAGTGCTGAAGGTGCAATTGGGCAGTCGGACTTCAGCTCCCTCTCCGAGGAAAATGGTGAGCTTTGGGCTTAAGTGCGATTGAATTTGTTGAATGCCATTTTAAGTTACGCAATAAGAAAATAACCACGTTAGTTTTCTTTCCGCGGGATGTAGGAACAATGCCTCTACTTGTACTTTTGCCTCAAAGATGGGAGGAGGAATATGTCCCCACCGGGCGTGCCAGAATTTGTGGGATCGAAAATACGCGCCTGGCATCGTGTGACACCAGACAGTATATCGAAGCACAAATATCATTTTTTAGTTTTGTGGGTTCTTTTATTCCTAATAGAGGCAAGCCTCTATTATTAATTACCCCAGACAATGTCATGGGAACCTCCGATTAAGGGCAAAAATACAAGTAGAGACAATGAGAAAGAATAATTAATTTTATTGCAATATAATATGATTTGTTACATATCAGCATATGTTTATATATATGGATGTATGTTTATTTGTTTATTTATGACGCCGCCCCGCCTCAAGATCTGTGCCCCGCCATATGGGATCCATAATCCAGTTGCCTTGCACTCTGTGGTAGAGGTTTAGGTTGCCAATTAACTCCCCTTTCATCAAGAACCGCGTCTAAGCGAGCAGCCCTTAGGAGTTGTACTATATATGGTTGGAGAGATCGGGAAGCCTAAATCCCAATTCCGCCAATTTTGTCACGGAGTTCTCAGTGAAAGTTGTCGTTTGAGCGAGAAGTGGTTGAAATTTGGCTAGGCGGTAGGGATTAGCCTTTTCTCCATCAACATATACCTTTGCCCGAGTTGCAAAGGGGCTTGTGCTATATCACGACTATTGAAGCTCTTAATATCTAGTCTTCAGCGCCGCAAATTTCATTCCCATTGGAGTTTAGGCGGGGAATTATGAATTTTTGAAAATGGAGTCTTGGCATTGTCAACGGTAGGATCGCTGAAATTGACTATTTTATCCGTCAAAATTTACACCGACTGAGCCGCCGAACGAGTCCGTGTTGTATATGACTATTGGAGATCTGGATATCTAATTTCCAATGCCATAGATTTCATCTTAATCGGAGTTTTCTGGCCAAAGTTATGAATTTTTGAAATTGGGCGATCAACATAGCTAGCGGCAGAAATGCTGAAATTTACCCCTTTGTTTATCAAAAATCCACACTGATCGGACCACCGAATGAGTTTGTGTTGTATATGAATGTTGGAGACCCGGATGTCTAATTTCCAACGTCGCAGAGATTATCTCCATCGGTGTTTCCAGGCCAAAGTTGTGAATTTTTGAAATTGGGTGATCAGCATGGCTGTTGGCAGAAATGCTGAAATCTACCCTTTTATTTATCAAAATCCACGCTGTTCGGGCCACCGAACGGATCTGCACTGAATATGAATGTTGGAGACCCAGGTGTCTAATTTCTAACGCCGCAGAGATCGCCTCAGTCGGAGTTTCCGGGCCAGAGTTATGAATTTTTGAATATGGGCAATCAGACGAGGTTTCAGGAATTAATTTGCCGAGCTATAATGTTCATCCTTTTTCCCCATCCAAATACGCACTGATCGGTTTGCCCAAAGTATCTGTTCTGTATATGATTGTTGAAGATCTGGATGTCTAATTTCCAACGCCGCAGATCTCGCCTCAATCGGAGTTCTTTGGACGGAGTTATGAATTTTTTAATATGACCCTTTATTAGAGTAATTTGTAGCAATCTGCAGTATCACATTTATTCATGATTTCATTATTGGCATTTGCAACATTATGCCACCTATCTTCGATTGTGGCTTCTTCTTAATTTACAGCCCCGAGCAACTCATCGGCCAAAGCGGATGAAATACTTGACATCATTATCTGCTGACAAGCCTTGGTGGCAATAATGGGCGGCCAGCCTTCAGCGTATCTGCGGCAATTTGTGACATCGGGCAACTTCAGCAACGTCAAGCTTGATTGAAGTTAGTACGGTCCAGGATATCCATAAAATTTGGCAGATTATTGACCAAAACTGGGGGCGCAACTCTTAGAGAATTAGCATGAGAATTGCTTTTAAAGTCCGAAGGAAAACAACTTGTTTTGCATCATCCTCTTGATCTCAGACTTGTAATAGAAATTAGAATACTTCAGATGAACAGCACCTTTTAATCCTAAGATTTTTTTGCAACAAAAAAAATTGACAGAGCCTCCCCTGTATTTAGAGCATTGACTTTTATACAAGCATTCACATGGTTTTCATACACATCAAAATAAATCTCTTTTGGCGGCAATTTCAGTAACTCAACATCCTCGCGCAGCTTCAGCAGCACTTGTCCCGTTCATAATATTCCAAAGCCATCTCTGCAGCAGCTTCGGCAGCTTTAACTTCTGCAGCTCAGCACACACACAACAACCAATCTTTGACATCAATAATCAGCAACCAAGGAAAGACGACAAGAAATGTAGAAAATCAAGAACACGGTGCCGGTCTTTGCGTCAAGCCGGTCTTGGGCGGCAGAATCAAATTTCGGAAGAACCGGTCTTCATCAACAACCAATATCAGCGTCAGCATCCCTTCTTCAACAGCATCCAGGTTCAGTATCCGGTCTTCAATCGGCAACCAAGCAGCATCCATAGTCTTCAAATCAGCATCCAAGCAACATCCATGGTCTTCAATCAGCCACTATCAGCATCCATGCAGCGACAGGCAGCAACAATTCAGCCTCAGTTTCCTTTCTTGGCCTTCATCTCCTTCCTTTCTCCGAGAGCATCTTCCAGTTGGTTGGGACTGCAGCAATAATGGCTTCCTTGGGGCTTGGCGGCAGGCTTCATCAACGCAGCATCAGTGATTTCTTGAAGGAAGCGGGAAGTAGCGGCAAACCAAATTTTAATGAAAGAATACAAAGAACCAATCTTTGGCATCAAGAATCCAAATTCTCGGCAACCAATCTTAGCGATGGCGGTAGGTGGTGGCGTCATGGCGGCGGAAGAGGCATGCGGGGCTTGATTCCCTCTGGCGGCGATAGCTTAGCGGCAAAGGCGGCGTGTCCAGGTTTGGGAGAAATTTGGAGGGGCCAGACCGGCCGTGGCGAGGCTGAAGCGGCGATGGGTGGAGCAGTCGAGGAGGCGGGCAGCCGGGAGAGGCAAGGAGAAGACAGCAGCTATGCCTTGAGTGGCTAGCAGCCTACAGGCGGCTGCAGCGCTACTGCTTGAGGCCAGCCTTCTACTTGGGCGAGGGGCCTACGCCTCCCTACTAGGCGGGGAGGGCCGAGGCGTTGTGCACTTGAGGGTGGAGAGAGATTTTTTTTTTTTTTACCTTTTTCTTGTTCTTTCTTCCCTTTCTTTCCTGTCTTTTTTCTTCTCCTTTTTTTTTTCTTCTGATTTTTGCTCCCTTCTCTTTTTGATTGTCCTCCTTCTCCTTCTATTAGGCCTCCTCTGTTGTCTTTTTCAAATTTCTCCCCCACTCCGCGAGATGGTCCGAGGATCGAGCCAACCTCCCGACCATTACTCTTCGAGGATAAGACCAATTCCATGGTTCTTATCCTCTGATTTGATTTGATTTAATTTATTATTTTGTTTAATTATTTTATCATTTATTATCATTATTATTATTATTTGCCTTGGGATTTGTATTTGCGGGCTATCTTTGAAGCTGCCTTGAGATATGTTCTCGAGGGGCAAATTTGGAATTTTAGCGTTTGCCTCGAGGATATGTTCTCGGGGGCAATTTTGTAATTTTGTTTGCCTCGAGATATGTTCTCATGGGCAACTTAAGTAATTTGGCAATTGCCTGGGATATATTCAGGGGCAATTTTGTAATTTGACTTAAGCCTCGAGATATGTTCTCGGGGACAATTACGGAATTTAAAGTTTGCCTCGAGATATGTACTCTCGGGCTATCCTAGAATTCATGTCTTTGGCCCGCTTTGAGATAATCTCCTTTTTTGCGTCATTATCAAATCCTGATTTGGCCAAGATTATGATATATTAAATTTCTTAGGATTAGAATTTTAATCCACATGGAACTAAGACATGTATATTTTTTATATAAACAGACTTAGCTGAGGAAGTGTATATGGACTTGCCACCAGGATACAATGTTCAGACCTCTCAGAACAAGAAGGTTTGTAGGTTGCATAAGTCCCTGTATGGACTCAAACAGTCTCCGAGAGCCTGGTTTAGTAGATTCACAGATGTTATGAGAGGGTTTGGATATGGACAAAGTAACTCAGACCATACCCTTTTTATAAAACGAAAAGAGAGCAAAACCACAGCTCTCATCGTATATGTTGACGATATGGTGGTTACAGGGAATAATGCAGAAGAACAATTGGCACTTCAAAAATACTTATCAACGGAGTTTGAAATGAAGAACCTAAGCTCTCTGAAGTATTTTTTCGGGATTGAAGTCTCCCGACATAAATCTGAAATTTTCTTGTCTCAAAGAAAATACACATTAGATTTGTTACGGGAGACAGGCATGTCGGGTTGTCCACCAGTTGATACGCCATTGGAGGAAGGCCTGAAGCTTGGAGTGGATCCAAACCAGGTACCCGATGAACAAAGGGAGATGCTCCGAGAGGTTGGTTGGCAGGCTAATGTACTTGGCGCATACTAGGCCTGACCTAGCACATGCCTTAGGCATGGTTAGCCAGTTTATGCATAACCCTGGAGACCAACACATAAATGCAGTGATGAGGATACTGCGATATCTCAAAGGGCCCAGGAAAAGGGATACTATTCATGAAGAATAACCATCTCAGAGTCGAGGGATATACGGATGCAGATTGGGCAGGAGCGATTGATGATCGACGCTCTACATCAGGCTACTTTACATTCGTTGGAGGTAATTTAGTCACATGGAGAAGCAAGAAGCAAAATGTGGTTACTCGCTCTAGTGCAGAGGCCGAGTATCGTGGTATGGCGGTGGGAATATGTGAAGTGTTATGGATCAAGAATCTGTTAAAGGACCTTGGCTTCGAGAACGCTGAACCGATGAAGTTGTTTTGCGACAATCAAGCTGCTCGTAACATTGCACACAATCATGTTCAACATAATCGAACAAAACATATCAAAGTTGACCGTTTTTTCATCAAAGAAAAGATCTATGAGAAAATCATTGTAGTGCCACCAATCAGAACAGAGGATCAGTTAGCAGACATACTCACTAAAGCAATGGCGAGACATGTTTTCTTAAAATTTGTATCCAAGTTGGGCATGTGTGATATGTATGCACCAACTTGAGGGGGAGTGTTGACTGAAGTCTTAACGGATCGGGTTGTGTGTCTAACCCGGATCCGATTAGATGTAAAGGGTATATATGTGTATGTTTAGGGTTTGTAAAAACTTGAGATTGAAAATACAAAAGATACAGCCGCCCTTTGGGCCTGCACACATCTTCGTTCTCATCTCCAATTCTCAACTGTTTGAAACATGGGTGCCATGATTTTTAACACAAAGATACTAGTTGTTCTATGTTGGCTATTTCTTTTCGTTTTTGAGAATGTGGGCAATTTCTTTTCATCCTTTATGGCCTCTCACTTTGAGCATAAACTTCAATGAGAAATAAAAGCTACCTTTTATATATTTTGCTTTCAGTCATTTATTGAATTTTGAAAATCCATGAATTTGGAATTGGCTAGTCACTAACATGTGCAATTTTATGGATTTGATGTTGTGTTTGATGTTGTGATTTTGCAGAGGGATTTGATGTTGTGAATTGGATGGTCACTAACATGTGCCATTTCAGAATAGGTAATGAATGTGTTTCTGATTGTGGATTTGATGTTGTGAATTTGCATGACTTCGTATGTCAAGGAAATTTTAAGAACTCTGAGACAGTTATTATTGTTGTGTTGATGATGTGTTATTGTTATTGTTGATGAATGTGAATGTATTGAATCTATTGATTATTAATTAAATAAAATATGTTTTTTTATTATTAATTAAGTTGGGCTTTTCAAATATTATCTAGGGTATTTGTGTAATTATATGATTATTATTATTATTATTATTATTATTATTATTATTATTATTATTATTATTATTATATACAACCTAAGATATATAGCGGTGGATATATCCGCCGCTCTAAGACCTATAGTGGCGGATATATCCGGCGTTATGAAGGCTACGTTCCCGCGACCGCTAAGACCTATAGCGTAGATATATCCGTCGTTATAGGCTACGCTCACAACCTCTAAGACCTATAGCGGTAGCTATATCCGCCGCTATAGGCTTAAGCTCAAGTTCATAGCATTACTTGGCACTCTATAGCGGCGGATATGTTAGCGCAGCTATAAGTTACTACTACTATAGCGGCTATAGGTCTTCTTGCAGTTTTAACAAAGCCTATAGTGGCGGATATATCTGCCGCTATAGCCTTAGTTGTAACGCCCCGAATTTTCTAAGTGAATAAATCAGAAATTTATTCGAAAATTAATGAGATTACTTAACACAGGGAATAAATTAATTATTTTAAAGCCTAATTAAGAAGAAAAATTCGGGGATATTAAGTTAAATCCAGCCTCGCAACTAATGGGCCGAGGGAAGGCCCTAATGGACGATTTGCTTACATTGGAATAGTTAGAGGTAGGCGGTAAGGATAACCTCGAATAATTAATTGGGAAGATGCGTAAGTGTTGATTAAACAAGATTAAATTAGATGGGAGAATCGGTCATATGTTAGGGTTAGATAAAGTAGATCTAAGCCAGAGCCAAAAGCCGAGATTCACGGATCTGGGTCGGGAGAGGGAGACAACCCGTGGCCTTCTGATCGGCCAGTATGTCACTAGGGGACGTCGACCGGGATTCTGATGCAGGTGTGAGAATTATTGATAATTATTAATAAGATAATATTTTAAAATAGTGATGTGACGTAAAGTAAAAGATAAAGTATTATAAAGTATTTAAAGGATAATAGATTTAAAAGAAAAAGGTATTAAAATATAACATACTTTAATTATTAAAATAAAAAAAGAAAAAAGAAATCTCTGTCTTTATAAGACAGAGACGAGAGAAAGAGAGAGAGAAACAAATCTCTCTCTCTCTCTCTCGATCTCTCTCTCCCTTCCTCTCTCTCGTGCATACCTGCAGACCCCCCCCTCCCCCCCCTTCGAGCACCGCCGTTGCTTCAACGCCGGCAGCCGCCGTCCATCGCCGCTGCCGCACCGCCCCGACTTCAGACGCGCGCCCCGCGCCGATGCTGACCCCGCGCCGCCCCGCGAGACCGTCGGCGCCACCCGGCCTGCAGTCGGCCTCCCGCGCCACCGCCGGCTACCACGCCGGCAAAGCGCCGGCTGCTGCGGCGACTTCCCGACGAGCAGCACTCTTCGTCCCTAATTTCTCAATATTTCGGTGAGCCCTAACTTGGGGAAAATATCCCTTAAGGTAGTGTTTAATTGTCTCATTTAGGGACAAAATCAAAGGTATTGATGATGAATTTTAGGGAGGGCTGTCGAAGGCTTAGAGGAGATTGAGCATGAGTTGATGAATGTATGCTTAAGTCTTGCAGGGATAAATTTAAGAATTGTGGTGTAGATGAGTGATGTATGATTTTCATGGAATCAATTGTATAGAACTGTGTGTGAATGTTTGTAGAAATTTCGGAGCCCTGCAAATAGAGGAGGTGCTGCCGAAATTTTTGCCGATATACTTAGATTTATCATGCATTAATTAGCAGGTAATTGACTTAATAAAGCATGATGTAGTTCTAAGATAAGTTGATGATGAAGTTAAGTATAGATACTTAGAAGGGAAATCCCGTATTTTCATCGTGCTCTATTTAGTCTTAATTGGAGTATGAGTCAAGAATACAACTCCGTACTTATAGATTTTCGTATTTCGATTCTAGGGAGGGGAAAAGGCCCAGCCGAAGTTGCCGAAGGACCAAGCGATTCCTAGGAATTTGCGAAGGACGTGAGGTGAGGGGACTTCATCGTAGATCTAGAGTTATTTTAAGTGAATTATTGGAATTTCGGCTTTCTCGTTTTACTGTGAGTTTCATTTCGGTTTGTGGTTGCCGATCGAATTATGGTTATGCATGTTTAATGTTTTCATGCGTGTACAATTAATTTAAACTTTTAAAGAGCATGAGTAATGACTAAGGAAACCCTAAGGGGTAGATGAAGATTAATTCGTGTATCACAAGCTGTACCTTAGTTAGTTATGTATGGGGGACCCAGCGGGAGGGCTCGAGATAGAGCCCAGATTTCTTTCTTAGTTGATGAGACCGGGCTACAGAAGGGGATTTGTTTTCAATCGTTTTTCTTAAAACCAAAAATGTTTGCGAAAGTCATTTTTTTATAAAAACCCTTCCTGTCTCGTGAGAGAGAGCCTGTATCGGATACGAGATGCTCGCTTGACATTCATGTAGATGTATGCCTCTGTTCGTCAGGCGCCGGGTTCATGTAGATGTATGCCGCTATTCCCGGCATCAGGATCAGGTAGATGTATACCTCTAATCCTGGTGATTGCTGGAGTCTTTACAGAGACATTTTAATTAGGGGTACATGCTTATGTGATATGGGGCCCTGGCATGTATACATGTTCACTATGTGCTTGCATGATTGGAGATTTCTCGTCGGGTTTTCTCTGGATTTTTGATCATACTAGCATTTTTATCAAGATTGAAGATAATAATGCTGACTTTCATGAATTGCACTCGCATTGATTATGTTACCGCATTTTAGTACAGATTACGGGTATGTGTAATATCTGGCTTTGGGGTAGTCTATACTCACCGAGCTTGTATAGCTCAGGTCCCTTTCTATCTTATTTTTCTCTTACAGGATCTAGACTTCGGACCTGGATAGGATTTCTTGGCTTGAGCAGAGGTCGAGGTCTAGATGGCTCTGGCGTATCTGTTTCTATATTTAATGTTGTTGGGTTGTATTAAACTTTAATTATGTTTTTATTCCGCTGTATTTGGGGCCATAGTTACCCATGACTTTGTGTGATGTACTCTACTATGACGCTTATTTGAATATGACTCCCGGTGTGTAACCGGTTATGTTAGATCATATGAACCTTGTTTAGAGTACATGATCCGTGATTTTCATGGTTTAACTGTACAGCTTATGGGCTGGGTGCACTCCGGGCCCAGCTGGTGTGACATCGGTTTCATTAGCGAAATGGGTGTTACATTAGTAGCGATTACACACGACCCTATAGTGGCGGATATATGTGCCGCTATAGTTGGATTTTCTGCCGCTAAAACCTATAGTGACGAAGGATTTACCTAACTTGGCAATGGAAGTAATGGAATTGGATCGAGGTGATGAATGTTGAGTTAATCGAGCATACTCCTCTACAGATATTGTAACAAACTTTTCAAAGGTTCAGGTAATAGATGCAACATGAGAAACTGAGCTTTCTTAACTTCCGACAATCTCGTTTGATATGACCTGGCTTATGACAATAGTGACAAACTACTTTCCTTGTCTCCTGTCCACGAGTGCCATAGTTGTTGGATCCCGTGCCCTTATTACCACCACCACTTCTGTATTGCTATTTTCTAAACTCAGATGTGTTATTACTAGGGGTAGACATGGGTTGGGTGGCCCATGGCCTAGGCTTAGGAAAATGACCCAAAGGGCTCGGTTGGGCTAAACTAAGCAGGCCCAATTAAATTTCAGGCTTGGCTTTGGTTATATAGATTTTGGCCCAACCCAGCCCGACCCGACCCGAATATATATATATATATATATATATATATATATATATATATATATAACTTAAACATCAAAGGTCCAAAACCCAAAAATCTATTCAATTTCCATTTGTTCTTGATGTAATATTTGTGTGTGGCATTATGTAATAATTTGTAGTATTTTTTTGAACCATTTGTGTTATTTATGTTCTATTTGTTTATATAATAGTCTAATATATGTTTTATTTAACTATTTGTATTATTAGTAAAAAAATAAAATTATTTTATTTTTGGGTTGGGTTGGGTTGGGATGGGCATGGGCCAAACAAAATTCTGATGGGCCGTGTTGGGGCTAACAAAATTTGACCCGAAAGTGGCTCCAACTCCACCCCCAAACGCATGGGTCGCTTTTTTTAGCCTAGCTCTAGGCAAACCCGCCATTACCATGTCTAGCCCTAGTTATTACAGCTTAAAAGAGCACTATTAGTCGAAAGTAAGTTGAACTGCATGGTGACCGCTTTGTATGAAGAACCCTACTAAACGCGTCTTGAAGGGAAGAAATCTCTGACTTAGAGAGAATCTGTGACATAGCTATCTCATACTCAAATGGAAGACCAGCTAAAAAACGCATAACAACCATCTTCTCTCGCTAAGTTTGTGGTACAATTACATCTATAATGAAAGGAAACAACATATTGAGTTCTTCATAAGTCTTCTTGAAATCCATGAAATAGTTGGTGAGAGTCCTATCACCTTTGTCTGCCCTGTAAAATGTTTTACACACATCATAAATACGAGAGATTTTCTCTTTCCCAGAATACATGAAATCTAAATATTGCATCAAATCTTTGCCTGTCCGACAATGAGTTACCATACCAACCACGTCACTATCAATAGAGTTACGTATCTGGAGAAACAGACAAGCATCCTCTCTCATCTAAGGAAATTTAGAGTCATCACTAGGAGGATCATCTGTCAAATGTCTATCTATAGAAATACTTAGCAAATATAATTCAATAGTTTGACTCCAATCAAGATAATTTGTAGCGTTAAGTTTATGGTCCGTGATTTTTGACATCACCGGAACCACATCCAAGACAACAACATCCTTTTTCTCAGCTATAATTTACCAACAACCAACCCGAAAAATATGAAGATAAGATTCTGAAGTTTCGAAAACAGAAATGGACTCAAACCTGTCACACAAACAACCCCAAACCTCAATCGGCGGCAAGAATCGGAAAATTTTCTCATCACACGGGCGTGGCCCTCACGCTCCTCCATGCCCCAGCACGTGGCATTATAGCAGTAGACTTTGAGTGGTGCGTGTAGCTCACACTCGGGGACTCCGGTGATCTAATTCTGGCGGACAACATATCAACGACAAGCGCTCCTCCCTGGGATGGCGGTGTCGACTGGAGACCTTCCAATGATGGTGAACTAATTCGGTAGCCTCTCCCTTACGCACACCCAATACCCATAATTTCAAAAAAAGAAAAAATACCCCACCTAGAACAAGATTTGACAGAGCTCTCTGATATCATGTGAGAAATATTGAATAAGAGAGAAATTGAGAGAATATGTTGTTGTATATTATTCAACTATTGTGTAGGTATTTATATGCATAAGAAAACCTATTCTAGGAAAGAAAATAATTATAATCCTATGAATATGCCCACTGATTCTGTAATCAATCATGCACATTAATTTAGCCTATAATCTTGTAACAATATTGAAAATTAATATGAACATTTGCTAAAAATCTTAAAATTTTGATAATAATGGATCAAGCCATCCTATTAAGTAATTTTCATATGTTCATGGTTTTTAAAAGTAAATGCTTATTAATGTTTAAAGTATTTATTGTTAATACAAGGACATAATCTTTTTTTATGGTTTTTTTTACATTTAAGGTGATATAATTAGTTATAAAAAATTTATATATGTAAAATTAAATTTTAATTTTAATATGAAGACAATTTTTAACTTCAATTGTAGGTATTTATGGTTTTTTTAATTCCAAGCCTTGCCGATAGGCAGCCAGTTCGCTCGCGGCAATTATAGAAAACAAAAGTTTATGTAGACAACATTTTAAATTTTGGATCTATAATTTTTTTTAAATCATGAATTTGACATTTAACACACATGTTTTATGCGACATCATTCAAAAAATAATTTTACTATGTATTTTTAGTATTTTTTTTTAATTACTCTATAACAATAATGGAGTTCTACAGGCATATTCACACAGTATAATATTTTCAGAAACATACACATAAATATGTTTCTTATGGTACATGTAATTTTTTTAATATTTATTATAAAAAAAAGTTGGTTTAACTAAATTCTTGGAGTCAAAATGGCAATCAAGTTAGATTTGTGTAAACAGACATTAATATATATATATATATATATATATATATATATATATATATAGTATCGCCTTACAATCAGGCCGCCCGAATCATTATGCTGATCCTGCTACCTCCTATTTTGGCCACTAGAGCATGTTTGTAGGATTTTTAACCGTACGGATGGAAAGATCATCAAAAAATAAGCTAGCCTGTCAATTTTCATATAATTTGGTGACCATTTGGTCTTCCCACTTAACGGTTTTTAGGACCAAACGGTCACCAAATTGTATGAAAATTAATAGGCTAGCTTATTTTTCGTTGATCTTTCCATCCATACTGTTGAAAATCCTTCAAACATGCTCCAGGGGCTAAAATGGGAGATGGCCAGACTAGAACAGTGCTAGCTTATTGACATGAACCAAAAGGATTTCTATAAATTTTCACCGGTTAAGATGAAGACCCTACAAGTTCCCAAATTGTATGAAAGTGACATGCTAGCTTATTTTTCGATGTTCTTTCAATCCATACGGTTGAATTTTCTCAAAACACTGTGCAAGTGGGCCAAATGAGAAGCGACCGCAAATGAACAGTAATCATGCCTGCGCATAGTATTATATATATATATATATATATATATATATATATATATATATATCAACATATAAAATTGGCCATAAATCTACATATAAAATTTGAAACTTTTGTATATTTTTCTCAATTAAGTGCATAATTTCATATGTATCCCAATAAGATTCATATTCACATATACCTATGTTGTAAAAAAGTTAACGGAACATTTTGACCAAAACCTTTTTTTGCTTCAAATTTTTCACTCTAACCTCAATGTAATATGGTTCTTTTTATAAGAATATATCGGAAAATATCCACTTTATAAGTGCAAATTTCTCAAATAACTAATCTCTTATTTCTTCTTCTATACCCCTGGGAATACCGCAAATTGTTTATTGACCTTCAAAATATTATAAGAATTTGTATACCCGGATAATGACATCATGTTAACCAAAATAAATTAATATTAATAAATCATTAAATCTATTATTAATAAATGAAAAAATATTTTATAACTTTAAGGGTTAATTTTTTTTACCCACCTGAACTAAGTTGCTTTTTGATCGACCGCACCTCAACTTTTTAACTCTATAAAACAGCTTCTAAACTTTTATAAGTTTCAAATAGGCACCTCTTATCTCATGAGACGACTGGACGCCGATTAACGCAGTAATTTGATCATTAACTGCAAACAAATTATAATTCCATCATTAATTTAAACCTAACCATTATTTAGACTAACAACAGCTAACTAATTAAAATTTTCCTTAATTTCAAACATAACCGCTATTAGACCTAAACCCGCCGGCTCCAAGTAACAAATGGCTTGGCTGACAAAGCTCCTCTCCCGCATGGCACAGTAGGCGAGGCTCTCATCCAGATCACGGAGCATCATCACAAGTCGAGCTTAACTCTGGTGACCCCGGCCGGTTTTCCCTTGGAGCGGCGATCCCTAAGTTAAGGGAGCGGCTGACTTCGACGACGGAGGACCTCTCCCACAAGCAAGTGTCCTTTGAAGACTTTGTATTGGAGGAGTGCTATTTTCCCATTTTGACATTCCTATTTGTTTACATCAAGAAAAAGAAACTCACATTGCTTTGTATGATCACAATTCCTTGAAGTAATTGTGGTGTAACAATACATCTACGTTTGGAACTGTCAAAATGTATTATTGATAATTCCATTGACACTAATTCAACGTGGTATTAAGGTTTTCTTTCCAATCAAAATTTGTAAATTTGTGTTGAATGTTTGTTGGTTGTTGTTATTTTATATCTACTGTAACAGTTATTACAGCTTACATATAAAGTTCTTTTATCCTCTAACAACATGCCAAACCATAGAATGGTTTAATTGAGGCAAAAAAAAAAATTTGAATCGGCCAATAGTTTCATTGTGAGTGGTACCATTAATTACAACTTACATATAAAGTTGTTGCTAAAATTGTGGTGTCTTGGCTATTTCAAGTAATCTATATGCATAAAAAATAACTCTTTTATCCTCTAACAACCTGCCAAACCATAGAAAAAACTAATTGAGGCCAGAAAAAATTTGTAGAGGCCAACAGTTTCATTGTAAGCTATAACAGTTATCACAGCTTACATATAAAGTTGTTGCTAAAGCTGTGGTGTCCAGCCCATTTAAAGTGCTTTGTATCTTCAAAAAAAAAGTTCTTTAATTATCTAACAACCTCTCAGGCCATAAAAAAAATTAACTGAGGTCCAAAAAAAATTTTAGAGACTGCTAGAAATTTTCATAGTAAGTCAGTATAGCTTATTACAGCTTACCTATGAAGGTCTTGCTAAAATTATGATGTCCTGCCCATTTAAAGTGCTTTGGAGCTTCAAAAAAAAATTCTTTAATCATCTAACAACCTTTCAAGCCATAAAAAAAATTAATTGAGGTCCAAAAAAAATTTTTAGAGATCAGCAGCTTCATAGTAAGTTGTAACAGTTATTGCAGCTTACCTATGACGGTCTTGCAAAAATTGTGGTCTCCTGCCCATTTAAAGTGCTTTGGATCTTCAAAAAAAAAATTCTTTAATCATCTAACAACATCTCAGGCCATAAAAAAAATTAACTGAGGTCCAAAAAAATTTTTAGAGACCAGCAACTTCATAGTAAGTTGTAACAGTTATTACAGCTTACCTATGAAGGTCTTGCTCAAATTGTGATGTCCTGCCCATTTAAAGTGCTTTGGATCTTCAAGCAAAATTCTTTAATCATCTAACAACCTTTCAGGCCATAAAAAAAAATTAATTGAGGTCCAAAAAAAATTTTTAGAGACCAACAGCTTCATAGTAAGTTGTAACAGTTATTACAGCTTACCTATGATGGTCTTGCAAAAATTGTGTTGTCCTGCCCATTTAAAGTGCTTTGGATCTTCAAAAAAAATTCTCCAACTTCTAACAACCTCTCAGGCGATAAAAAAAATTAACTGAGGTCCCAAAAAAATTTTTAGAGACCAGCAGCTTCATAGTAAGTTGTAACAGTTATTACATCTTACCTATGAAGGTCGTGCTGAAATTGTGATGTCCTGCCCATTTAAAGTGCTTTGGAGCTCCAAAAAAAATTCATTAATCATCTAACAACCTTTCAGGCCATAAAAAAAATTGATTGAGGTCCAAAAAAATTTTTTAGAGACCAGCAGCTTCATAGTAAGTTGTAACAGTAATTACAACTTACCTATGAAAGTCTTGCTGAAATTGTGATGTCCGGCCCATTTAAAGTGCTTTGGAGCTTCAAAAAAAATTCTTTAATCATCTAACAACCTTTCAGGCAATAAAAAAAATTGATTGAGGTCCAAAAATATTTTTTAGAGACCAGCAGCTTCATAGTAAGCTGTAACAGTTATTACAGGTTACCTATGAAGGTCTTGCTAAAATTGTGGTGTCCTGCCCATTTAAAGTGCTTTGGAGCTTCAAAAAAAATTCTTTAATCATCTAACAACCTTTCTGGCCTTAAAAAAAAATTAATTGAGGTCCAAAAAAAATTTTTAGAGACCAACAGCTTCATAGTAAGCTGTTACAGTTATTATAGCTTACCTATGAAGGTCTTGCTAAAATTGTGGTGTCCTGCCCATTTAAAGTGCTTTGGAGCTTCAAGCAAAATTCTCCAAGCTTCAAACAGCCTTCTAAACCATCAGAAAAAATTAATTCATCAAGAAAAAAAATTAGGGGGTCCACAGCTATACTGTAAGTTGTAACCCTAATTACATGTTATTGATGTCACTTGGATGTCCTGCCTATTCCAAGACAATTGGAGATTCATTCTGAATTCTACAGGCTTATAACAACCTTCCAAACAAGCAGAAAAAATTAATTGAGCAAAAAAAAATTAGGGGCCAACATTTTAGCATTCAAAGAGCTGCCATAATTTAAAGCAGGTGCATATATATAAGATACTCAAAAAAGATTCCATCCTTGTTACAAGAAGAGTATTTTAGCAATATTGCTAGAAAACAAAGTTCTTCTTCTTGCCTGACTACACACATAATAATACATGCAACTCCTACTGCCTATTCCCTACTTGCCAGAATTCCTAGCTTGCATTGTCACTTTGAGCATAGCATGCATGGTTCCTTTGGGCAGCTTTCTTTGCTCTCCTTCTCATGGCAGCCTTCTCCCTTGCAATTCTCATTTTTTCAGCTCTAACAGGGTCAGGTGTGGCCTTGCATGTTTTTATGTTGTGCCCTACTCCATTGCAGTTGCTACATCTAATAATAGTGCCATCTTTCGTGATCTTGTTGGCATCAACAGCAGGAGGTTCTATTTGGCTTCTCTTCCTCAGCCTTTTAGGTCTTCTTGTTCTTCTTCTATCCATAGGAGGGGCAACAGGTGTATAAGGTGTCTAAGGCCAACTCTGTGGCCCAGGCAGAGGCTTCATTATAGGCTCATAGGTTTTCAGGAATAGCTCCCTACAAAATATTAAGATAGGTATCAGGTAATATAAACATTTAAATTTCTGAATTCAAAATATACTCACCTGTGGTAGCACTTATCGACATAGTCTTTAGGTATGAGCCTCAAGAAGGAGATGGTTGCACAAGCATGAACACATGGGATCCCAAATAAATCCCATTTCCTACAAGTGCAACTTCTGTTATTTACATCAACCACTTCTCTGCCTAGATGACAGTGTTCAACTTCAATCTTAGTTCCTCTGCCACAATGTGCTATACAGTCAAATGCTGCCCTCTTATGACAATCCAACTTTTGAATCCTTGGACATATTAGATTGTTTAGTCTTTCCATCCCATCCATTTTCATATGAAACCTCTTCATTAACATTCTCTTGATCATCTCAAGCATGGTGATAATTGGCTTCTCTCTAGCCTTGAATATGAAAGAGTTGAAAGACTCACATATGTTGTTCAACAATATATCACATTTTACCTTTATTGAAAATTTGTGCCTGGCCCATCTCTCTGCTTCTCTCTGAACCAACCACTCCACTGCACCACTGTTTGGAACAATTGATCTGAGTCTCTCAATACATACATTGAAGTGGACCTCTGTAGTTGCCCTTGCATATGCCCATAGAGCATTCTTGAACTCTCTCCCAGGAAATTTCTTCTTGAAATTCTTGTATAAATGTCTGACACATATCCTATGATCCTTTGGCTCAACGTAATCTGCAAGAATGTTCACCAAGCCCTACAAAAATTAATTGAAGTTAGAACTGTCCAATAAAATAATTAGAGCTAATGAACTTTGAATGAACTAACACTTGAAGCTGCAACTGACCTTATGTTGGTCAGACATGAATATCCACTTATTTTCAGCCACAGATCCTACATCATTGAGAAGATTCTCAATAAACTGTGCCCAAATTTTGTACTGTTTTCCACCTCAACTATTGCATATGCTATTGGGAACATGTTGTCATTAGCATCTATCTCAATGGCACATAGCAGTTGCCTTGGAAACCCCCCCTTGATGTGGCATCCATCTAGTCCAATAACAGGCCTACAATACCTAAATCCATCTTTACAAGCAGCAAAGCAAACATACAACCTTTGAAAGACACCATTCTCTGCCTTTATCTTAATACTACTGCCTGGATTTGTCTCCAATAGAATATGACAGTAGCTCCATAGTAATCTATATTGTGCTATGTGATCTCCCTCCATTATATGCAAAGCCCTCTTTCTTGCTCTGTAACACTGGCTGCGTGTCGCCTCCACACCAAAGTTTTTAGGGACCATGTTTTAAAAAGCCCCAATATCCATCCTTGGCATGTCCCTTATCTCTTCCATGTATTTTTTTGCAAGCCACTTATAGTCTATCTTACTACTTGGGCCTTGTCTACCACAAGTGTGCTTCTTCTTGAAAGTCTTTATTTGAAAGGAGCACTTGTTAGCTGACAGTGATGCTCTAATATACCACCCACATTTCTTCTTGTAAGTGGCTGCAACAACTTTACTTTCATTATGCTGGAAGTCATAATCAAAACCTTTTTGGATGGCATACTCTCTCAATGCCTCCTTGAAGAGTTTGTGGTTCGTAAACTCCATCCCTTTCTCTAACATGATTTCACCTTGCAAGTCAGTTTCCTCATTAAATTGTGGGTATCTGCATCTCTTCTTCCTTTGGACACCATCATTATTGTCACTAGATTCTGACAAACTTCTCAATGTTTCACTGTTGGCATCCTCTGAATCATGATCACTCTTATACTGAGGCTCTCTTTCACCCAATTCTCTGCAAAACCATTCCCTTAACTCTGATTCATATGCTTCCACCGCTTCACGCACTAAAAACAAGTCTTCCTCCTCATCCTCAAGTTCTTCATCATATTCTCTGAACTCTGGATCCTCTCGCGAGTCTTCATCTTCTTCATTCTCTTCTCCTCCCACATTTTCCCTCCCAACATTCATTCCTTGGCTGCCTTCTGTATGTTCTCCTCCCTCCAATAGAAGTTCAGGGTTTGGCATATGCTCAACCTAAGGAAATTAAACCAAATCACATTAATGAAGAATTTAAAACATCAATTAGAGGCCTTCATGAAGCCCTAAAAAATTACTTGAAGCCTTCATGATTTTTTTTTTTTTTTGGCATTTAGAGGCATCATGAATGTCAGAAAAAAAATTTGGCCACTAAAACAAACAACAATTAGATTGATCATGAAGCCCTAAAAAATTTTTCCTAGCCTTAATGAATTTTTTCTGCCAATTGGAAGGGTCATGAATGAATAAGTTTTTTTTTTGGACACTACACACTGTTGCAATTACAAGCATCATGAAACCTTAAGAAATATTTCTATGCCATCATGAATTTTTCATCAAGGATATAAAACCCTCTACAATCTAAGCATATTATTTTAGTTTTCATTGTCATGAAGCTCTAAAAATATTTTTAGGGCTTCATGACAATGGTAATGTTTTCTCATGGATAGAAAACCTTCTACACTATTCTAAAAAAAAAAAATTCTTTTAGGTTTCAAATGGACTATTTGGAATGTCCAATACCTCCAAAGATAGGGTTGGGTACAGGACACTATAGATTAAGCCCTAAAAAATTAATTGAAGCCTTCATGAATTTTTTTTTGGCAATTAGAGGCATCATGAATGTCAGGAGAAAAAAAAAAAAAAAAAAAATTGGCCACTAAACCAAACAACAATTAGATGGATCATGAAGCCCTAAAAATTTCTTTCTGGCCTTAATGAATTTTTTATGCCAATTGGAAGGGTCATGAATGAATAATGTTTTTTTTGGACACTACACACTGTTGCAATTACAAGCATCATGAACCCTTAAAAAATATTTCTATGCCATCATGAATTTTTAGGGCTTCATGACAATGGTAATGTTTTCTCATGGATAGAAAACCTTCTACACTATTCTAAAAAAAATTCTTTTAGGTTTCAAATGGACTATTTGGAATGTCCAATACCTCTGAAGATAAGGTTAGGTACAGCACACTATAGATTAAGCCCTAAAAAATTAATTGAAGCCTTCATGAATTTTTTTTTTTTTGGCAATTAGAGGTATCATGAATATCAGAAAAAAAAAAAAAAAAAAAAAAAAAAAAAAAAATTTGGCCACTAAACCAAACAACAATTAGATGGATCATGAAGCTTTTCTGGCCTTAAAGAATTTTTTCTGCCAATTGGAAGGGTCATGAATGAATATTTTTTTTTTTGGGACACTACACACTGTTGCAATTACAAGCAACATGACCCTTAAAAGTTGTTTTAGGTTTCAAATGGACCATTTGGAATGTCCAATACCTCCAAAGATAGGGTTGGGTACAGGACACTAATCCCTACTACACTTGATATTGTCATGAAGGCCAAACAAAATTTTTCAAACTTCATGAATATTATTTACCTCATGGATACATACCCTATTAGAAGCTAAAAAACAAAAATTTTGGTGCTTCAAAGAGAGCTTACAATGTAATTGTGTCTCAAAACAGTATCTTCTCCTCCATCTTCTCCTTCCTCTTCTTCTACCTCCATTGGCAGTTCAGTGCCTGCCATAGCCCTAACCTAAAAAAATTAAAACAAATGGCATGTCAGCCTTTGAATCACATGTCACCTTTTACAACAACAATACATTAACCTCACATTGTAACACTGGCTGTCAGTAGTGCCTTCTCCTCCCACCTTTGCCTGGTTAATGTCTGCAATGGTCTCAACCTAATCAAATTAAACCAAATCACATGTCAGCATTTGAAAGGGGGGATATTTTCAAATGAAATATTTCAGAAAATTTTGAGTGAAGCTCCTAATTAGGTTGCCTAAACCCTAAACAGTAAAATTGAACTACTGAAGTTAGCTATATTCTAACAAATTCTGATAAACTGTACCAAATTAAGATGAAATAGATCAAAATTGGAACAGTAGCTTAAAAATTGGTTAATTTCATACTAAATGTAACTAAAATCACTTCAAAGCAAAGCAAATTTGAGCATTTCATAATCAACAGTGGCAATTTCATACTCATCCCTAAAATATGAACTAAAAACATTAAACCCTAATCCCCAAAACCCAGGTCACCACTCACCGGCTTTAGACCTGTAAAATCCAAGAATCTTAAAAAAAAAATGTTCTAATATTCCCTTCAAATAATTTCTTAATTTTAAATTAGGCCCTTGGCTACTAATGATCTTTGGTTAAATGGGGGAAAATAAAATTAAAAGATTGAAACCCTAATTAGGGTGAGTAGAGGGACATAAGGATCTATCAATAATTTACAAAAGTTCTGAGGACCTGAGAGGAATTGTCCTCTCTCACAGAGAAAGGACTTATTCGTAACCTATTAAGGACCAGGGACTTTTGGTAAATATCAAACCCTTATTCAATGGTTGAATGGCCAGGATTAGATGATCATGGGTGAGTGTGGATCGCGGGGACTTATTCGGCCATCTGTGTGGCCACGTGGCGAGCCTCAAATAGATCTATCTGAAGGTGATCTGGATCCGAGGCAAAGGGAGAGGATTTGGTGAGGATGTCCTCACCGTGCGGGTGGATAGGAGCCGTCCATCCCGAGATCGTCTCAGATTCGAGACCGGATAGTTAAATCTGGCCGTCGAACAAAAAGGGGATTTGGGTCGTTCATCCAGCGGTGTGACGGATTCAAGGCATAAGAGAGAACCATCCACCATTGAAGCAGATGATACAATCGTGGCCGTCTGTTCTAACAGGGTGTCGATCACGAAGCAATGGCTACCGTTTCCCTCCGCCAGGTGAGCCGCCATGAGCGCTGCCTCCTTCCCAGGGCTTTACGCGCGGAAAGCCGGCTTGTCGGACGGCGAATTAATTCAGGGACACTGCATGTCGTTTTGGCTACCCTCGCGCTATAAAACCCACCCCCTTGTTCTTTCCGAGACGTAGTGGAGAGGAAAATCGAAGTGGTCGCCGGCGAGGGAGATCGGAGAAGACAGGAGGAGCGTTGGGAGCCCTGATCGCCATCAAACATTGCGAGGAGCTTGCGCAGGCAGGTACGATCCTTCTCTGTAGGTTAATTGCAAGGTTAGCATGCATACAGTGGTAGTTAGAGCTCGCCGGAAGTAGGCTCACGGCCGGTAGTGAATGGATGGAGGGAAGGGTCCTGGGAGTAATTAGAGTGTGCAGTCACGTTCTTCGCTCGAAGGGGAACCTCGTGGCATGGTTTTCAGAGAGAATGGGCTCTCGGACGAGGGACTTCAGTGCTCCGGCAATCTTCTCCGGCGAGGTGTGGACAGAGAAGGGAGGAGAGGCTGACGGTGGTGGTTAAGGACTATTAAGAAGTTCCGGACGAGAGGAGAACTTGATACAGGCGGTTCTCGGCCACCGCATCTTCTCCGACGACCACCGTCAGAGCTCCGTCGAGGTTCTGTCGAGAAAGAGAAAGAAAAGGAGAGATAGAGACAGTAGAGAAGAAAAAAATAATAATAAAAGTAATAAAAATTTGTTGGTTTTAATCTAATAGAGTGTGACAATTATTTAGTTGTCAATTGAGGTAAGTTAAGGAATAAATAATTGGGAAAATTATTTAATTGGTTTGTTAATTATAAATTAGTAGTTAATTAGATAATTAACTAGCTAATTATTTGATTAATGATTAATTAATTAGAATGTGACAAAAGCCTAGCTTAATTAGACCTTATATAAGGTAGATAAATTAATCCTTTCTAATTGTTAACTAGCTTGATTAAAGAATACCGGGTGATGAGCTTAATCAAATCGATGATTAGAAGGACCAAGGTATGGACCTATGTAACAAGAAAAATTGATTTGGTGAAATCAATTAAAAGAAAGCTGATTGTGGGTTCGTGGTATGACCTAATTAGATTAGGCATGGAAAAAAAATATATATAATAATAATTAAAAAAAATGGACATAGCCATGGTATAAAAGAAAAATAGTTAAATGGAAAAAAAAAAGGGGTTGTGGGAGGTGGGAATTGACATCAAAACCACCTAAACCTAGTGGTTGGAGCTTAACCCATGGGACATGGCTAGCCACGTGATAAGGGTTACCCTTCGTTAAATAAATAGGACAAGACCAGAGTGAGTGAAGCTAATGGGCCTAATTTGGCTAAGAGGACTGGAGACGATCAATTAGGGTTCGTATCACGACAAATAAAGTAAAGTTGACTAGGTTTGACCAAGTTTGGGTCTAGAGTCAACTAAGGGACATGGAAATGGGGAAAAAGGGCCGATAACTAGAGAAGTGGTCATTAGGGCCCGTTAGTGGGCCTAGGCCCAACAAGATCGATAGGCGTGCATGTGCAACTAGAGATATAGGGATTTATTAAAATCTTGACTCTAATAGGAACTCTGTATGCCAGATACTCTCGGGGAGTTGTAATGCACTCAAGAGAAAACTAGGAGGACATCTAGTTCCAACAAAAGGTAAGTACACTTGCCTAGTACCTACTCTTCGGAGTTCCTTTGAACTTGAATATGCTTGTTATGCTTTATTGATGTCATACATGCATCCTTATCTATTTTAGATTCTTGTTGAGCTTGTATGTTGTTTTCGAGATGTTGGTATCCCTGATTTCCTTGTGGTCTACTGCCCGGACTTAGTGGAGCGTGGGGGCTCCGATAGGGAAATGTTCAGGGACAGGACCCCCTGGCATTTCAGCCTGCCGCTCCAGAAAGGCGATTCTCTGGTGGTCTTACCCGTCAGTGGGAATGGTACGCTGGCCGTGTTAACACGTATGAGAGGTGGTACTACCGAATTACGACCGGAGGGTCGAACGACCAGAGGGTCGTGTTCACAGCGCATAGCTGGGTTTACTGGCCGGGAGTAACCTTGAGTTTTTTCTTTGAAACTCATCACAGAGCTTGAGGGCTTCTGTTGTCAGGGGTCGTACCTTTGGGTTTGTTTGTGGTAGACTCCTAGGGTTATGTTTTCTTGGGATTGTAATCCCTTTATTTGATATGTTGCTTTCTTTTATCTTTGCGACCCCGCAGGGGTACTTACTAAGCTTTCCATTCGAAAGCTCATGCATTTGTTCTTTTTGTCTCTTACAAATTCCGAGGTTTAGAGAGTGGTTGCTGAGGAGATCGAGTTAGGTGCCATAGAGGTTTGGGAGTCTCCTTGAAATGCTATTTTATTTTGAGAGCTGATCTTTTATAGGACCCGTATAGGGACCTGGATTTGTATGGGGCCTATGGACCCTTATGACTCTATGTTCTTTGGACTTGAGGTTATTTATATTATGTTATCTGCTGGTTCATTTTTAGGCCTTGTATTTGAGTTGAGCTTGTCTCTACTTGGATACGGCTCTGCACGCGTGCTCGAGGTCCCTAATTCGAAGCCTGGGCGTGACAAGACCCTTGCCTTTGATGTCGTCCCTCATTGGTTGGCCACGACTGGAACTCTCCTCCGCCACCGGGAAGCCCTCCACTTTGATATAGCGGATCCAAGGGGAAAACCGCCCTGGGAACCCTAATGCATCTCCATTATGTCACCAGAGTTAAGCTCGACTTGTGATGGTGCTCCAGATCTCGAAGAGAGCCTCAGTACCTGTCGCGGGAGAGGAGCTTAATAACGGTTATGTTTGAAATTAAGAAAAATTTTAATTAGTTAGTTGTTGTTAGTCTAAATAATGGTTAGGTTTAAATTAATAATGGAATTATAATTAGTTTGCAGTTAATGATCAAACATCAAGATTAACTGACGTCCGGTCAGTCATGAGATGACAGAGAGGTGCCTATTTGAAACTTATAAAAAGTTTAGGCTGTTTTATAGAGTTAAAATAATTGAGGTGCCGGATCGAAAAAGCAACTTAGTTCAGGTGGGAAAAAAAAAATTAACCCTAACTTTAAATACCTCGACTATCTTAAAAACTTTCTGAGATATTGACTTAACATATAAAAATATATTGAGATTCTTTTGATAAGTTTAGTAACATCTTACTTGCATTATAACCCAAGAAAAAAAATAGATATAAATTTAATTAGATGATACCAAACAGAAGTATAATGTAAGTGCAAATGTGTCAAAGTAACTTTCATAAATGTACTTGCATTGTATTTCAATTGTTTCATATCAAATAGACAATGCAAACCATACCTTAGTATATAAAATTTAGGCCCTAATTCAAGCATTCAAGCAATGGGAGAATCACAAATTATCCTTAAAAAAACACTACCTTTCCTGCCCAAAGAACTCATAATTATGCATCTAAAGAAACAAGACGAAAAGGCATTTTGCTACAAAACCATACACCACAAAGCTTTGGAAAATTACTGAATAAAATGGCACATATATATGGACTAATCACTGGAGTAGTCATCATCATCTTCACGGTCTTTAACGACCTTCTCTATGAACTTCTTTCGTACTCCATCTATGACAGCCTCCCTGGATGTATCACCCCCACTTTGGCCATCAAGTAAGAACTGGATCAGACTGGCAAAGGGCTAAAGCAACAGCTGATACATGAAGGAAAATCAGTAAACAGGAATGTTTTCAGAGCTCATATTCTTTCCTGTAGAATGATAAAGAAATACACAACATGTGAAGATCTTGCAAGGCCAAAGAATAATCAAATGAATGATGATATTCATTTTGCAAGGCCACAAGCTGTCTCTTTCAGTTTTTTTTTAAAAAAAAAAAAATAACTAATCAAGGGGAAAAGCACATATCACAATCTTGGTAATGTTTTGCACAAAAAACAAAAGAATAAAGGGGCAAAGCACATATCACAATCTTGGTGATGTTTTTCACAGAGAGAATAAACTGTTGGTACCCCCAATCATCAATACTAAATTGTTAATCATGATAAGTTTGCCATATGATAAGTTTGCCATTGTAAGAGATACATAATGTTTTTCACAGAGAGAATAAACTGTTGGTACCCCCAATCATCAATACTAAATTGTTAATCATGATAAGTTTGCCATATGATAAGTTTGCCATTGTAAGAGATACATCAAGAAAGTAAAATTAGTATTAACCATGTACAAACTATAGCATATATAGAATACAAGAGTAAGTGGTCAATAAATCAATATCAGTATTGTACAGAAGGAAATTTATCTCTATTTGTTGTATGGTTTGGATTTAAGAAAAAAACACACTTTTCCCAGCTGAAACCGAACCTGGATTCTATTTCCTAGTACTTATGTATGACCTTGCACAGTGCTTATCAATACAATCAAGGCTGGCAGACAAGTTGACAGTGGTAAAAGAATACTAAATTCATAGTAAATGAGAAAATATAGCGATGAGTACAATGTTTGGAGAGAGGTATACAAGACAATAAATAAGTGAGAAATCACATCAACTTGCTCTAACTTCCAACAATAATACATGTTATCAAATGACTCCAATTATGACACATGACCAAAGGAACAATCCTTTCTATCTTTTACTTATGGCTCAAAATATGCTAATTATTCATGACATAGTTTTTTGATAAAAGAAAATGATCCATGATTGTCGACATGCGGCCAAAATGCAAATAAACCCCATTTCCTCTAATTCTGAAGAACTTATGATAACTAAGACAAACATTGAAGGAAATCATTCAATTTGGGGTATTCATGTCACTGAAAGTGTCTGGAAATGAAAAAGTGGGTGGAAGTCCCATTCCCTGAAGTGAGTGGAAGTGGAAGGAAAATTACACTTATTGTGTTCCTTTCTACTGAAGTGAGAGGCCACCGAAGTGGGCGGAGATAGATTTTTATATGCCAAAGCTTATTTCGCCCACGGAAGTGTCAAAGTGAGAGAATTGCTTCTCTCATTTCATGACAAATGAACAACTCAAGTGATGAAAAAAACAACTCACTTCGTTGACTTTCCCACCACTTTTGGTGAAATGAACACCCCCTACCCAATTCTCCTTGTAATTTGAGACTTCTTCCCTCAGACATTCCATCTTTCAGAAGCATTTTCAATTTCAAATATTAGGCTAACTTAACAGATTCATCTTTTGTGAAATTAATACCAGTATCCATCACAGCAAGTATTCTAATTCAGTGTTCCATCTGAACCATTTTCCTACTGGAAAAATTTTAGGCTCCTCGAACAAGTTCAAGTTCGTGAGCATACATTTACGCCACAAAAATTCTTCTCAAGGATAATAACTACCTCTATCAGTACCATCCTGGATCCTTGTATTTTATACCTCCCATTTCTCTATATTTCATGATATGTATTTGTGCACAAAGACATAAAGGTACTAGACAATTACATAAATATTGCTTGGCCAAGCAAATAATCCAAAGAGGTATTGTTCTCAAGTTGGAAAACAGAAAACTTTAGCAGATCATAGAGTAATAAAAAAAATTAATGATTAATTACACGAATTACCTTCTGGTGTACACTTCCGCAAGCCAAACTGATGCAACCCAAGATAAGTAGCCTTCACAGCACTGTTATTGTACACTAAAACAGTGGGGAGATTCCTATCTGGATAATTAGGGATGCAATCCGTTGAAATTATCTTCACAAACTTCGTTGCAGGATACCTTCTCGCCAGCTCTTCCAAGCAACCCAGTAGGATTCCACATTCCTGAATCCTGCACAAATGTCCAAAAAGTCAAGATCTTTACCAACATTCCAAAGATCTTCCAAGAAAAGTATGAAATCGTTAGATAACTCATCCAAATATTATCAAGGGAAAACATTAAATAAAAAAGAAGAAGAAGAAGAAGAAGAAGAAGAAGAAGAAGAAAACAAGCTAAACAACTGAAAGCTGAGATCTCGATCAAAATCATCTCCGATGGAAAAAAAAAGGAGCATCAAATCAAAGACTAATGGAATTACCCATCTTTATAGAGGAGCACAACGACCCAGACATCAGCTGGTGCCTGCGAGACTTCACGGACGAAATCCGACCCAGAAATCGGCACCACCGATCCAAACCTCACCACCCTCGTGGCTTCCCGCATCTCCGCTAGCCTCTTTTCCTTCAAATCAAAAAGAAAACTCGATTTGATAAGCCCGCCAAGATGAAGCTAAAATGAAACAAAACCCCTAAGGGATCTCGAAAGGCACATACCGATATTCCTCAAGGAAACGATCATCATCGAGGTCAGGATCGTCCTCGAGGTCTTCCGAGAGCTCGTCGGGGACCTCTCGTCGATCCAAGACTTGGATTTGGGTTGGAGATCCGGGTCGTCGGCGGGAGTGAAAGGTGCAGGTTTGAAAGGTGCGGGCTTTGGAGGGAGGTTCCCAAGGCGGCGCTGTATATCGTCCCACTGAGTGCTGGCTCCCTCGACGTCCTTGTAGACGAAGTGGTAGTCCGCCATTGCCGCGCTGTCGAGGTCGAGAACCGGAGATCAATGGCTCCATCTTGAAGTTTCTCGCTTGCTATTATTGTAAATGACTCATTAACATAAAACCCCCTATATATTTTATATTTATAGAAATATCCTTGTCTTAGGGACTAGGTTATAATTTTACATTGAGATTTTGACTTGTTACCCCGAAAAATAGTCAAATTATTTATCAACCCTTGATTTTTAATAATAACCCATAATCTCTTATTTTATTTTTATTTTTATTTTAATTAATAAATGGTCATTCGCATTACTCAAGATTTTTTTATAAAAAAAAACCCTATGATTGAATAAAATCCAATGAAAATATTGATTTGCCTTGTAAAGCATATCCAAATTAAATAAATGAAAAAGCAAATTGCCTAACAGTCCCTGCACTGTTTGGCAAGTCCCTACCCACACACTATAAGCTACATCCCCACCCACAAATATCCCAGGGACCTATAGTGAAACTGGCACTGTTTCAAGGACTAAAAGTTCATTATCCATAATATCGTTGGCTGCTCATTCCTTTATATATTCTTTTGTCCTCACATTTAGTTATAAATAAAATAATTAATAAAATTGTGAGAAAGGAGAGATTAAAGGAGTTGTAGTGAGGAAGGAAAAGTTGTAATAAATAATTAAAATAAGTTTAAAGTGGAATGAATAAAATTTATAAATTAAGTTATTAAACTATAAAAAGACAACATAAATCGATAAAAAAAAACATAACCCAGCATTCTAAAGAACGTTCCTAAATTTACACAGGCTGGAACGAAACCCCTTGGTATACTTCTTAAAATTAAAATTATCCTCGAGTAAAGGAACAGAAACAAATACTTATTAAAATTAGAAAATCTGAATTTTTAGAAAATTTTAAAATCTCAATCAATAATTTTGATTTTAAAAATTAAAATTATATATAACTGATATACTTATAGATATTTTTAAAAATTAACAAAAATAACATGCATAGACCTTTTAAAACTAAAACATCCAATGTGAAAATTTCAAATCTCAATCTAGTTTTTGTATTTTTTTAAAAAATAAAAATTATATGTAATCAATAGACTCCCATAAATATATAGATAAATAGATACCTTTTAAAATTAAAAATACTCCCACCAAGTAATGTAGATAGACTTTTTAAAACAATTAAAATATGCAAAATTTTCCTAAATTTCAAAATCCCAATCTAATATTTTTTTAATTTTTTAAAATTAAAATTATGTCCAATAGACTCTCATAAATATATATAGATATATGGATACTGTTTAAAATTTAAAAAAAAAACTCCCGTTACTAATATAGATAGATTTTTAAAATAAAAAAATCTAAAATTCTGAGAAATTCCAAAATACCAATTTTCTTGTATTTTGGATTTTCTGAAAATTAAAATAAGAGTCCTACTTTTGGCACTTCAGTAATATATAGATAGATTTTACTTAACACCCCATGGACCAAACTTTTATGATTAACTTGAGAAAATGTAAAACATGGGGTTATAAAATGTAAAGTGGCAATTTTATGCTTTTTATATGTAATATCATTTTAAATATTTTTCTCTACATTTTTATTTTCTATATCTTAAAACAACTTCAATTTAGTAACCCAAGGTTTACAATCTACTCAATTTTACATATTGATGTATTTTTATATTTTTTATAATAAAAAATATAATTATTTTGTTTGTTATGAATATATTGTAAATAATTTTTTTTAAGGTATGTTATAAAAATTTAAATATTAATCACATTTTTTAAAAATTTAACATAAATTTACATGTAGCCCCCTAACAAAATCCTAATTTACTTATAATCCCTTTTAGAATTTTATAATTATTTGTTAGTCATTGGTAAATATCAATTATGAAAAAAAAGATTGTATTTTTATCTTTTACTTTATATTTAAGATGGTTTTAAAAAACTTTATATTCCAAATCTTTGATTGGATGAACTAATTCAAGGGTGGTAAGTAAAATAAAAATAAAAAAAATGGATTATACAGTATTATTGAAAAAGAATGGATGACAAATGATTTGACTATTTTTCAAAGTGACAATTAAAAAACTCAATGAAATTTAGCAAAGATCAATGAGTGAAAACTTTCTTTCAACAGTTAATTAGAGTTTGTCTTTCAGTAAAATAAATAATAAAATCAGAGTTAAGAGTTATCTATGGTTTTCTTTCATTATAATTGAGATATTTATAAAATTGGTTATTTTATATGATTATGCAAAAAAATCACTATGGTAAAAAAACTAATCAATTTTTTTTTTTTGTAAAGTGGATAAACCACATTTTATTTAAATTAGTTAAGATAGTTCGTTACACTGCTTGACCAAAAAGGCAAAAAAAATACATAGTGTATCTTCCCATTCTTTCTAGCAGCGATCCACCCGATCTTCTCTTTGTCTCATACTTGGGCTAGGTCTCTCCCAGGTATTCCCCTCCATCATCATTTCGCTCAGGCGTGGCAGATGAAAATTCTAGATTTTGCTTGACCAGGGATTAGTTCGCCTTCCGACTTTTGCTCTTTCGCCATCGTGAGTCATTCAACCAAGATATGACGAGGAAAGAAATATCCCGAATAATTCTTAAGAAAACACATTGTTTATCCTGAAAACATCGTCTATTTCTCTCCCCATATACCCATGTGATTGCCATTAGGTTGTCACGCCAGAACCTCGGCCGGCACGTTGGACCAACCGGCCAGATACTCCAAACAAGGATGACCCTCGTGCACAAGGCCTCACGAGACCTCTGCATAATAATTATTCAGAGATAACAACAAATGAATTTCCATAAATAAAAAGGAGTTTATACAACTCCGCATAAGTCTTGAATAAAAGTACAATACAGGGTTTATACAACCCAGGACTAGGATCTAGTCCAACACCCCTAGAAATCCATAACAACGAAAGAAATACAAGTCTCACACACTGGATAAAGGAGGTACGCAGACCTCAAGGTACAACAAGCTCCGAGTCAACTACTCGGTGAAACCCCGGCCTAGGCTCGTCCCTACTCCTTGTCCTAACCTCGAGAAACACAATCAAGTGCATGAGCCAAAGAAGAGAGCTCGGTGAGGACCTCATAGCGATAAAAGTGGCAAACGCCATAAAGAAGGAGTAAGAGAGGCAATAAACAAATCTGCAAATAAGACAACAATCACTAGCAAGCTGTCTGCATCTAAGATGTGGATAAATCCACGAATGTACTCAATCTCTTGGCATATGTGATACTATGATGTCTACGACATCAACGACACCGTCAGCATTGTCTTCGGCCTAAGCCGGATAGCGCTATAATCATGTATACATGGCCGGAAAAATATCACTCTAATCGGTGAGCCTCCATCCAGGTGTATCATGCTTATGCGTAAAGAGATTAGCGATTACCAAATACCTAATAATAGGTATACACACATATGTACATCCAAAGCAAACCACATGAATATACATATGAAAGTAACGATCCCTCAAGATCAGGAGCCAAACATATTTAAGGAGTAAAGACTCCACTCAAATATGTATAAAAATATAGAAAGCAACAATCCCTTGAGATATAAAACCGACACATATCCAATATCCGTCTCGAATATATGTTGGGAACCTCTCAAGGAAAAAAGAGTGCCAATAATAAAAGCAAGGTAGAAGAAAGCAATACTTGTATAAGAAATGTAGAAAGCAATTATCCCTTGAGATATAAAACCGACACATATCCGATGTCCGTCTCGAATATGTGTTGGGGACCTCTCAAGGGAATAAGAGCCGCCAATAACTAAAGCAAGGTAGGAGAAGGCAATACTCACAGAAAGTAATGGGTACGAGATCCTACATGGCCACCAAGGAAAAATCCTCTCGATCCACATCGCTGCATCACGCCACCGGTCGGGATCTAGTAGAAGGACAATAGTTCTTAGTGTCTCTACACTTAAATACTTCATTTAGGAAAATACGGAATACGGTTATGCTTAACCTCCTAAATTATCCCTAACAAGAGATTGGGTCATCGAGTGATAACCCCTCTAAGCTCATTATACTTGAAAGTCCTCAACTAACAAGTAATGATGCATGAATTTACTGGGAATTTTGGCGGCATCTCCCCTATTTATAGGACCCCGAAAATTAATACAAACATTCTCCATAATCTATCCATTACACATGGATCTAACAAATCATGCATACATGAAACATTAAAGCTTATACAATCAGACAACTATCACATTTCATCCCTAATTCTTCCATGAAATTACCAAATCATAAATCATGCAAATCCCCTTTTACTTTCTCCTTAATTACTTTCATTCCACCAAATCAACTTAGAAGTTAAATCCTTTATCAACATACATTCAATGGCATCAAACTTAACACATGATAATTCTAAAAATCCCAATCATATCAAGTAAATTCCAACCATTAAATCGATAAATTCATGTGTAAATTCCCCCCCAAAGTTAGGGCTTACAATCGGGGAGTGATGACGGGCAAGGCCGTAAGTCGGCGCATTTGGCGGGTCGCACGCTGCGTGTGCAGTCTTGTGGCGTCTGTGGCGCAGTAGCGCGCAGTTGTTACCGGGGCTGGGCTTGTCGGGCGTCTGGTGCGGCCGCTGTGAAGGTAGTCTGTGCGGCAGCGCGGTACAAGGCGCTGGTGTGCTATGGCGGCGGTGGCATGGCGCTGTGCGCCTTGGGCTGGCTACCGCATAACTACATGGCCAAGGCCGGGCATGTAGGCCGTGAGCTGGGCGTGGTCCACGGGCGTTCCGCTGGGGATCAACAAGGCGTAACGCCGCAGCAGTTTGCCAGTGCAAGACGGGGCGGGCGACCGGGCCGACCGCTACAGGCTGAAGCTCGGCTGCTCGCTGGCAAGGTGCTAGTGCTGCCAGCAGCATGGTGACGCGCAGTGGGGTCACCGGAGGAGTTAATTTGGCCGGCAAGTGGGTCTGCCGGTGGGATGCTTTCGCCAGAGAAGTGGCGTAGTGAGCTCTCAAGGTGTTGAGGATCTAGAGGAAGAGAGGAATCGAGAGAGAGAAATGAATTTCTTTCTCCCTCTCTCCTCTTATCATTTATAAAAATTTCAATTTAATATTCATTAAATTAAGTTGTCACATGATTACTATGCCCTCACATGTCATCATCAGAAGGCCACGCCGGGTACTTTTCATCCCGGGTGAATGGATTCATTTTCCGGCTGGGTCCACCGCCATAATTCTCTCGTTCCTCATGCCCGACCTAGATCCGCGAATCTCGGCCTTTAGTCAATTCCTTTAGTCACGGGTCCACTGTGGCATCACGGGGTTGTCGCTGTCCCCACTGCATCCACTTTTCCTGACTAAAACTTTGTCCTGCTCCTCCAATAATTAATGAACCCGAATTAATTACCGTTAATTAACTCCCATTAAAGATTTAATAAATAAACATCTTTATTTATTTCGGGCAGGCGTTACAACAGTGATGTCTCATCCTTCTCGTAGGGTATTGTCCACCCCGAGGAGGTGCCCCTGGAGCCCCAAAGTGTCTGGATATCCATCTCACCGCTTCGCGTTCCGAACAATGTCCTGAAGTGGTTCCAGAGTTGTCTCACGAAGGGGCAAGAGATGATGATATGATATACCGATTCGTCCTACGTCTCGCACAGGTAACATCTGGTGCGATCCCCTCTCCACTTCCTCTTGTGCAAGTTGTCGAGGGTAAGGATTCTGTTTTCCCTTGCTAACCATGCAAATAGTTTTGCCTTGGAGCCGCATGGTACGCTTCCGTAATTCCTTTTCAGGTCGCTTCTGATACCTCCATCAATTCTGAAGCGGTATAGAGATTTGACTGTGAATTTTCTATTAGCCGTAAGTCCCTAGTCCCTAGTACCCTTTGCTTCAGAATCTGCGACGGGTTCAGCTAACGCTCGACGGAGTAGGAGAAGACCTTCAGCCTCCCTAGCCGATATGGGGCCTGGTTTGAGGATCGGGTCACCCCTTTGGAACCTGGCTCTTGCACCTTGGATGGTAAGGTATTTTGTTAGGGATAACTCTTGTAGCCCTGGGTAGGTATTTTCCAGTGAGTTCCCCATCCACCACTTGTCCCTCCAGAAGTTAGTGTCGGTGCCAGATCTCGGAATCACCAGAATGTTCGCTAATACAGGGGAGCTTTCCCGGCAAAGGCTTTTCCAAAAGGTTGATGCGCGCTGCGGGGCCGGTCTGTGAGGGTCAATGTGTCCTCTTCTTGCATATGTGTCATGGAATATCTTCTGGCAGATGCCCGCGCGTCCGGTGAGAATCCTCCACCACCACTTCCCTAGTAGGGCCCCATTGAATACTCGGAGATTTAAAATCCCCCATCCGCCATTTTCTTTGGGTCTGCAGATCCTATCCCAATTTATAAGGTGGTAGCAATGCGTTACCCTGTCCACCCCTCCCCATAGGAAGTTCTTTCGGATACCGTCGATCTTCTTGATGACCCATTCAGGGAGTCGGAAGGCTGTCATCCAGTGAATCGGGATGGTCGATACGACTGCGTTTAACATTGTGAGTCTTCCCCCCAACGACAGTAACTTCCCTTTCCAGGATGCCAACTTCCCTCTGATTTTTTCAATTAGAGTGTTCCAGTCTTCCTTCCTTGGGCGGCCTCCTGATAACGGAATCCCCAGATATTTTGTGGGGAGGTCGGCTGCTAAGCTTGATTTAACACCTCTGTGTGAATTCCTGATGTTGTAGGCCATTTAATCGTATTAGGATGATGACACTTTTAGTGTAGTTAATCTTTAACCCGGAAAAGCCCTCAAACAGATAGAGTATTAACTTCAATATGCGGGCATCTGTAGCTCCTCCAGTACAGAAAATCAGGATGTCATCCGCATATTGCAGTGTTGAGATTGAGTCTTCCCTGTTAGGCCCAATGGGTATACCTCTGTAAATATTGGCGTGAACAGCATTCGATAGCAACGCGTGGATAAAGGTGCATCCATTGCGCTTAACGAAGAGTAATGGGAGAGCGTGCCCCCTCGCCGTAATCCCCTTTACTCGACATATCCCGTCTGCGTACCATTAACGAGGAATCTCGCCTTTGAGGATCGGAGTAAGCTTTCAATCCATCCGATCCATTTGGGGCCAAAGCCCCTCGCCTGTAGTATGTCTAGGAGATAACTCCAGTCCACCGAGTCGAATGCCTTCTCCAAATCGATTTTAATCAGGGTTCCATTTGTGTTGCCTGTCTTCATTTTGTGTATCAACTCTTCTGCCGCAATGATGTCATCGTGAATCATTCTATCTTGAATAAACGCCGTTTGAGACTCCTCCCTTTCAACCTATTTGCCAGGACTTTGGAGATGATTTTAACTGAACAGTTGATTAGGCTAATCGGCCTATAATCCTTTATATTTTCTGGTGCCTCATTTTTGGGGATAAGCAGGATATGTGCCCAGTTTAGGCGTTCCATGTTGGCCGCTCCCTGGAAGAAGTCTTCAAACAATCTAAGCATGTCCTCCTTAATCACATTCCATCCCTGCTTGTAGAAGGTCATGGGGAAGCCGTCTAGGCCCGGTGCTTTATCCGTACCTAGCTCATTTATTGCTCTTCTAATTTCCTCCTCTCTGAAAGGTTCCTTGAGATTATTCAGCTCCACCTCTCGTTTGTGTATGAACAGACGTTCCCATGAGGTCTTGTACCGCACCTCCCTCTCTCGACCGAAGAGGTCGGTGAAGTACCTTGAGATGATATCTGAAATTTGTGTTGGCTCAGTAACAGTTGATCCCTCATGATGGAGCTGTGTTATCCAGTTTGTGTTCCTTCGTTGATTGGCAACCGCGTGAAAGAACTTTGTGTTTTGATCTCCTTGTTGTAGCCAATTAATTCGGGATCGCTGTCTCCAATATGCTTCCTCTTCCGAGATAATCTGTTCGTATTCTCTCTTGTGTGTTGCTTCCTCTTCCATCTCGTTTCGTGAGAGTGCTCTTGTTTCCTTGTGGATGTCTAGAATGTTGATTGCGTTGAGAATTTCCCTCTTCCTTTCCATTCTTTGATTAAGGTTTTCCTTCTTCCATCTGCATAGTTTCTGCTTCAGGAATTTCAATCTCTTTGCTAGCTGATATGCCCCATCACCCGTTAGTATTTGTCCTTGCCATGCTTCCCTGACCAAGTCCCAGAACCCTTCCACCTTCACCCATTCTCTATTGAAACGGAACGGGGTGGTTAATGGTGTGTGGATTCCACAATCCAGGCATAACGGGACGTGGTCAGACCCCACCCTCGGTAAGGCTGTCTGCCATATCCGGGGGAATTCCCGTGCCCATTCCATGGAGAGCAGGAATCTATCTAACCGGGCGAACGCCGGGGATTCTCTGCCGTTAGTCCATGTGTACTTCCTCCCGAGTAAAGGAGGATCCACCAGGAGAAGATCTTGTATCATCAGCTCAAAATCTTCCCTCTCCTGCAGGTCCCATGGGAAGTAGTGTTGGCTTCTTCTCGACTTCGAATCGTATTGAAGTCCCCGCGGTATAGCTTTCGCCAAGCTCCTCCCCATCTGCCCCTAATTGCCCTCAACTCATTCCAGCATTCAATTTTTTGTATTGGATTGCAAGGGGTGTACACCGTTGTTATCAATCGCGGTGTGTCCCCATTTGTTTTATCCACCAGGACCACAGATAGTGCATACTGATCTCGAAATGTGTATTGGACGTTGAATTTATTGCTACTCCATCCAATACAGCATCCCCCCCGTGACTCCATCGCCGGGAGTTCTTCCCAGTTATCAAAGTGAGTTCCCCCAATGGTGCACCAACATGCATTACTAATGTGGTCCAACTTGATCTCCTGTATACAAAAAACGTCCGTCTTATGGGAAAGAAGGGAGTCCCGGACGAGGTACCTCTTCTTCTTCATTCCCAATCCCCTAACATTCCAGGATATCACTTTCATCAGCAAACCTTGTCTGGCCCTGTTCCTGGTCCTTCAATGGTCAGTAAACCTTGTCCAGGTTCCCGACCCTCCCTTTCCCTTTCTACTTCCATCGTACGGATATGCTGGATATATAATATCTTCTCTGCCTCAGATGTTCCCATATCGACTCCAAATATTAAGGCATCCGATAATATCTCCCTGTTTGGCCAATCACAAAAGGTTAGAAAAGCGGAGGTTTGGGATTGATTTTTACCTTTTGTCATCAAGCCGGGTCTCTCTCCACGACCTTCTTCCCTGGCCGAGGTTGATGGGGCAATGAATCCTTCCTTCTCAAGTCTTTCCAGAAAACTAAATGTTTATTTTATTTTCCATTGCAACCTAAGACAATTATTTTTAACATAAACTATGATGTTTCTAATATGAAAGTTGAAACTCAAACTGACCTACTGCATCACAATTTAGTGTCATTTGCACAGGAATGACAGACACATGATTTCCACAAACACAAAGTTTAATTCAATGAAAACATGAGCAAGAGAAATGTAGAGTGGACAACTATATATAGACTGATATATAGTTGTGGTTCAGAATCAGATAGATTCAATGTGTTTATGGATCCTTGAAGCAATCCATCCCTGATCTGAGAAGCAACATCACGAACAGCGCCAGGGCCATGAGGAATGAAAACGGCCGATGATTTGGAGGTCGCTCCAATCTCTTTCATGGTGTCAAAGTACTGTGTGACCAGCACCATGTCCATCACATCCTTTGCAGTAGTTCCTGGAACATTAACTGAGAAGCCGAGCACACTGTCTCTCAGTCCATCCACAATTGCTTGGCGCTGACGCGCAATGCCTAAACCGGATAAGTACTTGGATTCAGCCTCGCCCTCAGCTCGCTTGATCTGAAGGATTTTCTCAGCTTCTGCTTTCTCGGTCGCAGCAACTCGGAGCCTTGCAGCTACATTTGTAAGAGAAACATAATTGTGTTAGCAATCCTAAGGTTGCCATGCTAAACAACCGCTAATGGTATCAAATTCACTTGATATACGTGCATACATATACTAAATGAGGCAGATTGAATCTCCTAAAACCACAGTTGCAAACATTGTGCTTTTTAATTATTGTGGACAATATAAAGATCAGATTACTGAGCTGAAATGTTGATTATGTGTGCAATCCATCAAGGTAAAATGTTTGATTACCTGCATTGATTTCATATTCATCGCCTCGCTTCACATGTTCATCTGGTTCTATATCAACAATGAGCGTTTGAACAATCTCAAACCCGTAAGCAGACATAGCCTTTTCCAGTTCATCTTCGACAGCTTTGGCAATTTCATTCTTTTGCTCGAAATCGTCATCCAGGTTGAGCTTTGGCACAGTGGCTCTGATTACTGTAGACATAACAGGAAACTCATCCTCAGGTTTGACTGTTGAATTGACATTGAAAATAATTGAACAAAGAACTGATGCATGTGGGAGCCTCAAACTAAAAACAAACAAGATAACACAAGAAATGGAAATGGGATGAGTCACATGGTAAGACATGAAACTGTTGCGCACATTGGAATCCTTTCAAACTCTATTCCACTAATTATATGATAAACTAGAGAACAATGCAAATGGAAAGGGGTCAGATTACCTACAGCGTCTTTATTTCTTAAGAGAAATAAAAATCTAGAGATTTAGGTAATCCATAAAGAACCAAATAATTTATTTTGTAAAGAATGTGCGAGTTCATGTTCAGAATATAAGACTTAAAATATGAGTGCAAACTCATAGTACCATCAAAAACATAAGCTTGGATTTGAGATCTCGTATTGCTCAGTTTATAGAATGCATCATTTGCCTTATCAGCAAGAGCACGGTACTGCACAGATGCTACTACATTGACAAAGACATTGTCCTGCATGTAGACAACAAATCACTGATTTAATAATTAAGAACAATTAATAAATATGATGAACTCTATAAATTAATATGATGAACCATTGTCGCAGAGGATTCTCAGGGGAAAATATGGCTTTATATATATATACATAGTCAAAGAGGAGATGGACGACCTTTGTTTTAGTCTCACAACGCACATCCAATTGCTGCAATCGAAGTGAGAGATGACCGGCCAGTTGACTACCAAAGACCCAAGGGAGACAATGGCAACCTGGCTCCAAGACATCATCGAATTTCCCAAATCTTTCCTTGATAGCAACAGTTGATTGGTCTACTTGTGTGCAACAAAGCAGCTGGCCCATCGTCTGCACTCCAAAACACAAGGCATGAGAATAAGAACTCATTAGTAAAGCATTTCCAAAGAAATCAGAACCTATGTTTGCAGCATGATACTTTATGACAGAAGAAAATATGTCGATACAATCCTCAGTAAATCAGAGTATAATATATAGTTCACTATAGGAATCATCTTAAAGATTTTAATGACGTCCTCCAATTTTTCTGAGGAACAGAGGAAGAATTAAGAAAATCATGCCAACTTTTGAACAAGAGGCACTAGAAATCTAATACAAGCCAACTACTAGCATTAATATGATTGCCTTCCTACTTCAACCATAGTCCAAATAAACAAAAAAATAAAAAAATAAAAAATACTGCACAAGAATCCTTCCACCAAAAGCAAAACATCATGGGAACCTCAAAAAGTGAAACTTACATGACCTCTTCTTTTAAGGAACTCAGTATTATGGCTGGAAGAGACAAAGTGGTGGCAACTACAATGTTAAGAAAATTCTGTCAGCTATAGGAAGGACTTCACAATATAAATAATGTGTAGCCCGTATAAGTGGGAAAGGAGAATCTAATGAGAGGTGGATAATGCAATGAAACTGGATAAGAAGAATGTTCAATACCAACTTGGTCTTAATAATCCAATTGGCTCAGCTCTTTGTAATTATAGAACAATGACCGGTTAAATCTTTTTGACCACTATATTTTTTTTTCAACAACCGATGTGGGACTTTGCTTAATTTCTAATATAACCAACCACATACATAATTGAAATATTAAATTGATACAGCCATTAATTTGTATAAGCACATATTTTTCCAGAGAGGCATATGGCAAAAGAATTGAACAAGATTTTCTTTTTCATTTTTTTTTAGAAAAAGAAAAACATTACTTAAATAAATACGTGTTGGGTGTTTGGTTTAACAGCTTATTTGAATCGTTTTCGGAGCATGATTTTTGTGATCAAGGGCTGGGCCCCACGAGAAGAGGAGAGTTTCTTCCGGGAAATAAAATAATATAGATGGTTTTTGTTCGTGTTAAGATGTGCCATGGAGCAGCGTAGGCTAAAACATTACCCGCTTTGAAAATCCGTGTTCTATCTAGTTCAGCTTGTTTGGGAGAAAAACAATGGGAACTTTTTAAATAAACCCTCTCAATTTTAAATAAAATAAAATAAATATAAATATACAATCTAAAAGATATTTAATTTCATGAAATTCATTTTTAAAATATTTTTAAATTTAAGAATTATCTTATTTTCATAATTTTAAAATAATTAAATCACTGATAATATATATAAATACATTTTCAATTTCGATATTTCCTGGGTTTAGATATTTTATAATTAAAAAAAAACCTCCCTACATAGTATTATCCCAAGATATCCAAAAGATTTTACATAGTTAACAAAAGGAAAAGAAAAAAAGGAGATGATTTGAGACAGAGACTGACAAAATGTGTAATTTCTTGTTTGTTTATTGAAAGTAAAAAATATCAGAAGGAAAAGAACATTATTGTATTTTATTTTATCTCAAATCCAATTTCTCTCATCTTTATATTTGAATTTACAATCTTAATTAAAATTAATAGAATAAAAGAGAAATAAATTCCAAATATTTAAAATTATATTTATTCATATGGTATGTAAACCTAGATACAAATTAAGTTGATTCAAATCGGATAGTGGCATGCATAAATTAGATCATATCATAATTTATATTTTATATTGAAAAACATGATAATATTTCTATAATTAATTATTTTCAATCAATTAGTTCTAGTGAATTAAGATTGATGATCCCTTGTGTAAAAGCAAGCAAATAATATGCAAATTCATCGGCTAAGTTATCATTCATAGATGACTAAAACTTTTGGAATTAGTGAGTTAAAACACACTAACTCAATAATGGGCAGGACCTTAGGGTTAGGTTTAAAAAAATTTCTTAAACTATTTTATATGTCCCAATACATCTAATATTTAATCATTATATATATATATATATATATATATATATATATATATATATATATATATTTTTTGTTTGGTTAAATAAACTGGAGAATACTTACATGGAATTGCTTCTTCTCCTGAAAATCTTCCTTGAAATCAACTAATGATGTTCAAGTTGCATATAACTGTACAACCTCCTTATATAGATGAGAGTTTCCTAGTATCACTCTAATTCATATTCAATAAAGAGATAAATCATAAATAATTTATAATTATATCTATAAAATAAATATTTATCTAATTCAAATTCAAAGATGAAATCATAATCACATTATAATTATCTCTTTTTTATCTTATACCAATCCCTACAAGGTTAACCCAAATCGCATGGCATAATGAATTAGATCATGTTGGTTTAATCACATTAAATTTCAATTATAATCTCTCAATTAGGTCCAATCAATTGGCCTTAATCAATCTGGTCTTAGGTCCCAGTTGAGTAACATCTCATAAACCCAAATAAATTCCTATATATGTAGTAACGTTCAATTAGATCAAGTAAGGGAATCATATTTGTTGAGCATCCTATATTAATTCAAGGCTTAAATATACTATTCGTCTCTGTACTATACCCCAATATTCATTTTCGTCCCTGTACTTTAAAAATGTTCAATACGGTCCCTATATTTTGTGTATTTTGTTCAATACCGTCGGTGAGACTGATGTGGCAGCACATGTGGCATACGAGTGAAATATAACCTATTTTTCTGATTTTCATATTTACATGTGGTAGTATTTTGCTGATGTGGCATGCGTATTCTGCCACATCAGCAAATTTTTTTAATAATTTATTTTAAAAAAATTAAAGAAAAAGTAATTTTTTTTAAAAAAATTAATATTTTTTTAAAATAATTTTTGCTGACATGGCAGAATACGTATGCCACATCAGCAAAATACTACTACATGTAAATAAGAAAAATCAGAAAAATAAGTTGTATTTTACTTGTATGCCATCTGTGTTGCCACGTCAACCTTTTAGGGATGGTGTTGAACAAAATACGCAAAGTACATGGACCGTATTGAACATTTTTAAAGTACATGGATGAAAATAAACATTGGGGTATAGTACAGGGATGAATAATGTATTTAAGCCTTATCTCAACATTGATTACGAGCATCCTCAATTAAAGTTTTTGAAAGCAATGCTAGATAGATATGGATCCCTCAGGTAAGGTGCTTGTACTACGAGAACATTGTCATTACCTTGACAGTGTGTTTCAATGATATGCATTCTTGGTTGGTTTGTCAATGTGTAGTACACACCTAAACAATAGAGTGCGTCCACATGCTATAACCGAGAAAAATTATCACCATCTAATAGTCCTCTATTATTAAGTTGTGACACGTTTAAGGTGTAAAGAGCTAGCCATTTAGTTCTCCTATAGTCATTTTAAGTGATTGTCTGAATATCCTATAAGATCATCTTTGAATCCTTTTGTATCTCAAACAACTAATCATCTCATGCTAGTATTTAACTAGTCATCTCATGCTAGTGAATATCAATTAGAAAAATAAATCTTGTATATGAATAAAATAATTTCACAAATAATGTCTCAAAAATTAAAATCATGATTTTGCATGGGCACCACTTCTAACAAAAAAACAATTATTATAAATGTCATAAAATATAACCTATATATATATATATATATATATATATATATATATATAGGATTTGATAACTCTATAAAAGACTAATAACTCACGAAAAATTTGTAAAATCCAGGATTTTTATGAAATAAATATCTTTTAATTATTATTTAATTAATTAGTTAATTAAAGAAACTCCCCGTACTTGAAATTAGGAGACAGTGGAGGTTGCATGGATGGTGATGTACTCATGCATGAGTTCTGGAGAGGAAAACAATGGGACTCGAAACTGCAGTTTTAAGTGGACCAGGAAGTCCCCTGTTTAGGACGTACGTGGCCATCACACAAGACATGTTGACTTTAGGGTGGTGGGGCCCACCACCACCCAAAAAAAAATAAAAAAAAACCCAACCCTACCCCACCCCATCCAAAGAAGTCAAACCCATGACTAATCATATTGTGCCACGTGGCGCCACGTGGCACAAACCAGGGAGTTCCCTGGTTTGTATAAGAACCAGGCAAGTTGAAGTCAAAACAATGAGCTAATAATAGCTATGATGATTAAGGAGAACTAAACAGGTGTAATAGAGGGTGAGGGTGGCCAGGGGATAACTAATGTGTGCATGCATGGTTACTGAATTGTTTCTGCATTCTAGCTTCCATTAACGACTGTGAGAATATGGGTTCAATGATGCAGGGATACAAATGGTTTGATGGAACATAGAAGAAGTCATCCACCAAATTCTTAGGAAATGGAATCCTCTTAAGAAGATTAACAACAAGTTGATACAATGTCCTTTTAGAAGAGAGACATTGGTTCACAGGGTCAGTGTGCATGGTTTGAAATGGTGATCATTAAAGGAATCAAGGGTGTGAATTAATCATGTGTGCATCATGGGCTCGGGATGAGTCTTATAACTTAGTTAAAATCATTAATAGGTTAACACAAGTAGACGGGTCACGGCCCACTCTTATGGATAAGAAATTCATTGAGCTTTAAGGAGCCTTGAACCCACTTGTGCCTCAAGCTAGGCTATTCACATGAAAGTGAATAAAAGTAATCTGAGAGAGTGGAGGCATATATATTACTGGTAGTACTTTTGAGAGTGGTGGAAATTAGTATAGACATATATTTGTTAAGCCCCGGGAACATGCTAGATTTTATTAGGTGTTCTTATGGAAATTACATGTATCAATTCATGAGTGGGGCTAGATGATCACAAATTATTAGTGGGTGACCAAACCAAGAAGAAAGACCCAGTAACATGGCATGAGCCTGGCAGGTTAGCTCAGATTAATAACTAAGTTAAGTTAGAAGAGATAAGGGGTTCAAGTGTACTCAAAGAAGTCATTGGGCCTCAACCCAATCCTTGTTGATCAAATAAATAAACATAGTTGGAATTAGGTCATGTTAGTAATTCCAATCAAATTGGATTAAGTGATAGACCAACCACTTATAAAAGTAATTATCCATTGTTATACGCTTGTATTTATATTGATGTGTTCCACTTATCAGATATTCCACTTATTAGATACCGACGTAGAGCGTAGGGACACGTCAGGGGGAAGTCTTGTGTGATTACAAAATTCGTCTTTTGAGATAGCTGTGTTACTCTTGCCTACTTCCTACTCAACGTTTGAGTATTCATTAGTTTTATTACTGTTATGTTTCTTTAATGTTTTCGATCGTTACTTTATTGATTACATACACATATATGACATTTTGATTTGTTGGACTATTTTCATAATTAAATGTGTATGTTTGGTATCTGTGAGATGGTGTTTACTGAACATGCATGTCCATTGGTGACGGCCTTTACGTGAGCAATAGCACACATGAGCCTATGCTTTCCGTCCCGGATAGGTGTGTGTATAGATTTTATTATTTGTTGGATGTTCATACTGCATTGTATCCCACTTGTTGATCGGTACTTGACCATGGAAATATGTTGTGCTTGTTTAGCTTGGCGAGGTAGGTATGGGTCGGTACTGAAGTTACATTCTTCCACCTGCAAGTGCGAGCGTGGCTCCTACTTGAGGGCGTTCAGGGCAGCCGAGGGACGCCTCGCATTCACGGCATTCCGTGCGAGGAGGGTTTGTAATACTACCTATTTATTCTGGCGTCCCGATTGGGGGGTGATTACCGGCCAGGTGTCAACACGTCTGAAAGGTAGTGCTACTGACTTACGACTAGAGGGTCGTTTCCAACTAAAGTTCTACGATGATGCTAAGTAGCTCTTAATATTTGATGAGTCTTCTTCTGGATTTCTCTTCCGAGGAACTTGAGGTTATAGATATGTTAGTAATCCCTACCGTTGATAGACTTTTGTGGTAGGTTTGAGACTCCTGGATGGTTGGATAGTGTGGGACGTGGTCCCCACTTACTTGATTGGTCATGTGCTTTGATTTGCTTTACTTGTTGTTGGCTTATCTCTTGTAATTACATGACTTCCTTATGATCCATACGGGGAAGCTTACTGGGCTTTCGTTCCCAAAGCTCATACTCTTGTTCTCACTTCTTTTTCAGATCCTAAGGAGTAGCTAACACAAACTCATGAGCGGTACGAGGGATTGGGACATTTGCTGCAGAGGTTCGAGAACCTTATGATTTATTTGAGAGTGAGATTATATATGTAGGACCTTTATAGGGCCTAGACTTAGATAGGGTGCATGTACCCTTATTTTATTTCCATTGTAGACCCTGAATTATTGTTTATGTGTTTTGGGTTTTATGTTGCTTATCTATTGTATGTTCTTGATTTCTAGGTTCTTGTATTGAGTGAGTGCGCCCACTTGGTGTGACGACCGATCGTGCATGTGCTTTCGAGGCTCAAATGCAGGTGAGAGCGTGACAACAATGCTCATAACCAATATAACCCAACCAAAATATTGTAATAACTAAATTTAAAGTAGCATATTAATATCAACACTCATCAGCTATCCCCTCTATGATGTCGGTTTCGAGATCCATTTTAATGAACTTATATAATTTTAACACTAACTAAACACAAGTATCTCCGTTTAGAGTCATATATGATTTTGACCGAAGAGTCTATCATCAAAATATTGTGCATGAATATTGGATAATTATAAATCTCTTTATAAATTTTTTATTTTTTTAGTTTGTGTGTGAGTGATAAAAATAGATAAACCACGTTGTTCATTGATAATAGTGGAACTAGGTTGCAGATTGTATATTTGCAAGTTACATAGTACTATAGTAGGGGCTCGGATCCCTACATAACAGGATCGGGTTCCATTCATTGATAGTTTTGTGCAAGACTTGGACCAAGAAAAACAATGTCATTACTGTGACAATGGCCTTCATTCACCTGTTCTCTTGATTGACTTGTGAAAGTGTGGAAAAAGAATCATGAAAAAATAGAGAAATTGAGGGGGAAAATGTGAGAAAGATGAATGTTGAGAATGCTGACAGAAAAGAAGGAATGAGGAAGTGCCAAAAATAAGGTGGATATTGAGAAAAGATAAAATAAAAATTGTGCAAACTGCGATGAGAAGACTTAAAAAGGATATGAAGAGGATTAAAATAAGTATTGAGAGAATACACAAAACCTGATGTTTCTAATATGAAAGTTGAAGCTCAAACGGACCTACTGCTTCACAATTTAGGGTCATTTGCACAGGAATGACACATGATCTCACAAACACAGTTTAATTCAACAAAAACATTAGCAAGAAATGTAGAGTGGACAAATATAGACTGATATATGTTGGGGTTCAGATCAGATCAATTCAATGTGCTACAGATCCTTGAAGCAATCCATCCCTGATCTGAGATGCAACATCACGAACAGCACCAGGGCCGTGAGGAATGAACACGGCCGATGATTTGGAGGTCGCGCCAATCTCTTTCATGGTGTCAAAGTACTGTGTGACCAGCACCATGTCCATCACATCCTTTGCAGTAGTTCCTGGAACATTAACTGAGAAGCCAAGCACACTGTCTCTCAGTCCATCTACAATTGCTTGGCGCTGACGTGCAATGCCTAAACCGGACAAGTACTTGGATTCAGCCTCACCCTCAGCTCGCTTGATCTGAAGGATTTTCTCAGCTTCTGCTTTCTCGGTCGCAGCAACTCGGAGCCTTGCAGCTACATTTGTAAGAGAAACATATTTGTGTTAGTAATCCTAAGGTTGCCATGCTAAACAACCGCTAATGGTATCAAATTCACTTGATACATATGCATATACTAAATGATGCAGTTGAATCTCCTAAAACCACAGTTGCAAACATTGTGCTTTTAATTATTGTGGACAAGAGACCGGATCACTGAGCTGAAATGTTGATTATGTGTGCAATCCATCAAGGTAAAATGTTAGATTACCTGCATTGATTTCATTCATCGCCCGCTTTACATGTTCATCTGGTTCTATATCAATAATGAGTGTCTGAACAATCTCATACCCATAGGCAGACATAGCTTTCTCGAGTTCCTCTTCAACAGCCTTTGCAATCTCATTCTTTTGTTCGAAAGCATCATCCAGGTTGAGCTTTGGCACACTGGCTCTGATTACTGTAGACAGAACAGGAAACTCATTCTCAGGTTTGGGTCTTGAATTGACATTGAAAATAATTAAACAAAGAACTGATGCATGTAGGAGCTTCAAACTAAACACAAACAAGATAACAAGAAATGGAAATGGGACGAGTCACATTGTAAGACATGAAACTGTTGCACACATTGGAATCACTTTCAAACTCTATTTCCACTAATTATATGATAAACTGAGAGAACAAATGCAAAATGAAAAGCGGTCAGATTACCAACTGCGTCTTTATTCCTTAAGAGAAAAATGCTTAAGATACTGCTAATGATTAAGAGATTTAAGTAATCCCATAAAAGAACCAAATAATATTTATTTTATAAAGAGTATCTCACGAGTTCATGTTCAGATAAGACTAAAAAAAATTAGTGCAAACTCACATACCATCAAAAACTTATATAGCTTGGATTTGAGGATGCTTGGTATTGCTCAGATTTTATAGAATGCATCATTTGCCTTATCAGCAAAGGGCACGGTACTGCACAGATGCTACTACATTGACAAAGACATTGTCCTGCATGTAGACAACAAATCGCACTGATTTAATTAAGAACAATAAATATTGAACTCTATAAATATGATGAGACAAACATTGTCGCAAGAGGATTCTCAGGGGAAAAATATGGCTTTGCATACACACATAGTCAAAGAGCAGATTGGGACCTTTTGTTTTAGGTCTCACCAACACGCACATCCAACTGCTGCAATCGAAGTTCTTAAAGTGAGAGATGACCCGGGCCAGTCGACTACCAAAGACCCAAGGGAGACAATGGCAACCTGGCTCCAAGACTTCATCAAATTTCCCGGAATCTTTCCTTGATGGCAACAGTTGATTGGTCTACTTGTGCGCAACACAGCAGCTGGCCCATCGTCTGCGCTCCAAAAGCACAAGGCATGAGCAATTAGAACTCATTAGAGTAGAAGCATTTCCAAAGAAACCAGAACCTTATATTTGGCAGCGCAGTGATACTTCATGACAGAAGAAAATATATCAATACAATCACTCAAGGAGATCAGAGTATAATATATGGTTCACTTATAGGAATCATCTCAAAGGTTTTAATGTCCAATTTTTCCTGATGAACAGAGGAAGAATTAAGAAAGAACCCATGCCCAACTTTTTTTGAACAACAAGAGGCACTAGAAATCCAATACAAACCAACTACTAGCATTAAGATGTTTCAATTCCTACTCCAACCATAGTCCAAACCTAAGCGAAAATAAAAGAAACTGCACAAGAATCCAACTTTCTCACCAAAAGCAAAAATATCATCAGGAACTTCAAAAAGTGAACTTACTATAAAGACCCTCTTCCTTTAGTTTGAACTCTTGTATTATGGCTGAAAAGCGAGTAAAGGTACAAATCAGTTGTCTGAAGATTGTAGCTTATATAGAGACTTAAGTGGTGGCAACTACAAGTGTTAAGAAGAAAAATTCACCATGTCATCTATAGGAAGGACTTCACAATATTCTCTAAATGATGTGTAGCACCTATAACCGAGAAAGGAGGAAGAGAATTTAATAGAGGTGGATAGTATGCTGCAAGTAGAAACTGGATAAAGGAAAGAATGTTCAATACCAACTAGGTTTTAATAATCTAGTTGAAGCCTTCAGCTCTTTTGTAATTATAAAAGAGCTTAATGACCAACCACATAGTGTGACTAATATTAAATAGATACACCAAAACATAGCTAAGTCCCAAGTATGAACACCATTAATTTGTAGTAAGCAGATATTTTTCTAGAGAGGCATATGGCCAAAGAGACTGGATAAGCACCCTTACTAGAGTTAGAAAAATGACTTACTTAGATGAAGTTCAAAATGAGAACATGCAAGGCAAAGATTCATTCCCTAAATCAATTCACAAGACAACTTCCACGGCAATTTCAAAGACGTAAGCTGAACAAGAGATTTTATTTTTCTTTTTTTAATAAAAAAGAAAAACAATACTTAAAATAAATAATCTTCACCACTGACAATCACAAAGAAAGCACAAAACATTTATTTTTCTAAACTAAGAAAACAAGAGTCATAATACTTCTTCTTCTGAGCAAATTCCTCTTGAAAGCAATTGACAACCACGCATCATTTTACACAACAAAAACAAAAACATAGAAACTTCACATGGCATCCCAACACCCTACAAGAAAACATATTCCATAAAAAGAACAAAAGCAACAAAAGAAATCTCCTTCGTTTCACCTCTTGCAAGATTTATCAATACAAGAAGAACATCAAGCGAAATTACATGAACTAAAATAACCAAAAGAAACAAGGACATTATAATATCACAAAAGTAAGAAAAAAAAGAATCAAAAGAGATAACAGCGAAAGAAAAAGAACCCACAACCCACATTGAAAAGGAGACAGCAAAGAATATAAATCAAAGAGAGAAATACCCCACTATGCCCAATAAACAATACAAAGAAAGCAAATTGAAAGCAATTGAGTAGAAGGCCAAACGATGAAGCATAAACTATAAACAATGGAAGTCGCCACCTCCTCACAATCTCTCTCCTCCCCAAATTTCAAAGTTGAGATTTTTTATTCTCCAGTTGGTCTTAGCTTCTAATCCGATGGATCATGGGGGATATAGTGGTTGTAATGTATTGCGGTGATGTTTAAAAAGCTTAACCGGTTCCTACTAATTAATCGCTATCATTTCTATTAAAAATTCTAGGGTTTTTCTTCTGATGAGAATTCCTATTGGTGAAGCTTACAGGGTTTGAGTGGAAACCCCGAGAACATTGAAACACGGCTGCCGTTTGGAGACCGATCACGTGATTGGCACGAGTGAAGCATCGGATGCGCGCAAACCTCGTCAGGCATACTTATGCAAAAGGCAACCTACTTGACGGGACACGTGCCAAACTTTATATTTGCAATTTTTAGTACATGTTGGGTGTTTGGTTTTAACGAGCTTATATATATATATATATAAGGAGAAAATTTTCGATTTCGAATATCCTGGGTTTAAAACATTTTTAAATTATTTTATAATTTATTTAAAAAAAAATCTCCCTACGTAGTATTATCCCAAGATATCCAAAAGATTTTTCATAGTTAATGAGAAAGGAAAAAGAAAAAGGGAGATGGATTGTTAGGGGGCAGAGACTGACAAAAAGTGTAATTTATTGTTTGTTTTATTAAAAATAAAAGGAACTTTATTTTTATTTTTATTTTCTCTCAAATCCACTTTCTCTCACCTTTATATTTGAATTTACAATCCCTAATTGAAATTAATATAATAAAAAGAAGAAATAAAAATCCAAATATTTATAATTATCTTTATTATTAATCTGGTATGTATAACTAGGTACAAATTAAGTTGAGTCCAAATCGGATGATAGTTGCATGCATAAAATTAGATCATATCATAATTTATATTTTATATTGAACAACATGATAATATTTCTATAATGGTAACTATTTTTCAATCAGTGAGTTCTAGTTAATATTTAATCCAAGATTGATATAAATGCACTTGTGTAAGAAGTAAAGCAAATAAATATGGAGATCCATCCCCGGCTTCAAGTTATCATTGATAGATGAATGAAACCGTTTGCAGAAAATAGTGGGCTAAAACATAATGAATTCATATGCACACGTTTGGAATAATGGGTGAGATCAAAGGTTTAGGGTTTTCAAAAATTTTCACAACCCTATTTTGTATGTCCATTACAATACGTCTAATCATTTGAAAATCAAAAATATATCATATATATATTGTTTGGTTAAAATAAAGGCTGAAAAATACTTACTTAGGGAATTACTTCCTCTCCTAACAACCAGTCCCCATGATCATCAAGTTGTATTATACATTACCTCCTTATATACATGAGCAGTTATCCTAGTATCAACTCTAATTCAATATTCTGGAATATAGATAAATCATAAACAATTTAAATTTATAGAGATAAATTTTTAGTCAAATTCAAATTCAATGATTAAACTATAATCAAATTATAATTATCTATATGCTTTTTATCTCATACCAATACCGTGCTACTCAGCATTAACGGTACCAAGTCGGATGCATGATAATGAATTTATCATATTGGTATAATCATTATTAAATCACAATTGTGATATCTCACCAGCCCAACCAATCACCTAAATCAATC